>JAUFNR010000291.1:0-50321 GCA_031216915.1 Pictodentalium vernedei | reverse complement strand
CTCCGGAGTTAGTAATTCTGAGCTGTTATTGGGATGGTTGTTTAGTGAGAAGTTTATGTTTTAAAAATTCATTCAGGTCTTAGTTTTTAAAGTATAGCTTTTGAATATAGCACGTGTCAACGGACATTATTATACAATCCTCAGACACTTTTAAGGAGTATAAAGAGTCTCTATTCTCTAGACTTACTTTATTTATTGGCTTACTTTAATAATTATTAGTATAAGGATTATACTAGATATTAATAGAGTACATGGATGTATGATGCTCAATTTTGGAAGGTGTTGTATCTTTCTAATTTATCATAAATAAGAAAGATACATGTAAGGCCTAATACTTCTTTTTCCCTAGAGGGGATGACTCTTTTTTTATATAATTGAGCGTATTCCATCTTGCTCTATGTCCTTGGCCCTCCAGCCTTTTTACTATTCAGCTATGTCTGGGTCATTGGTACAGTATAAAAAATGTTAAAAAATTTATAGTAATTTATATATTTTTTATACTTACCAATGACCCAGACGGGGATGGCCCTCCCAGGAGTTGGGAACTCTTACCTCCCCGCTGAGTACATAGAGCTTACCAGGGCACTGGTTATTAGAATGATTAATGGCGCCAATTCGGAACGTCCTTGACACTGCGCATGCGCAGTAGAGGTGAAGTGTGGAGGGCCATTCAGGACATGTTTTCTTTGGTTTTAGATGCAAATTTTGGGGAATTGGGGGGCAAAATTTGTGTTTGGCCCTATATTTTAAGAGTTAGCACCAGCTATGTCTGGGTCATTGGTAAGTATAAAAAATATATAAATTACTATAAATTTTTTAACTTTCTTTCATTTCTGTTGAGAAATGTTGCCATCAGCTACGACGTTCAGCTTATCCGTTTTGTGCGTCAACACTTTCCTTTGTCGCACTGCACAGGTTGCATTTATCATCAGATCACTTTGAAACTTGGTATGTGTGTTCAGGGGTGATCTCTAGAGCTATTGACTTTTATTCATTTACAACAAAAAATGTTGGCGTTAGCAATGACCTTTGAACTTTGTGCATTTGTGCATCAATTTTTAGCTCAACTTGACAAAGTCAAGATAAGCTAATGACATCACGTGTGTAGAAGTCTGTGAGTCTGGAAGTCTGTAAATCTGTTCACCTTTTCTTTAGCGCAGGCTACAACCTGCAGCTCCACGCCACAAATGATGCACCTTGGCAAAAAGCTATATCATTGCCTTTTT
This sequence comes from Pictodentalium vernedei, assembly GCA_031216915.1. Classification (NCBI taxonomy): domain Eukaryota; kingdom Metazoa; phylum Mollusca; class Scaphopoda; order Dentaliida; family Dentaliidae; genus Pictodentalium; species Pictodentalium vernedei. The sequence continues at coordinate 49,095 of JAUFNR010000291.1, read as the reverse complement.
AGCTCACTGAAGGGAGCTTAACTTATCACTTGCCATCCGTCGTCGTCTGGCGTCCGTTGTCGCCCGGTCGTCCGTCGTGAACTTTACATTATCGACTACTTCTCACAAACTACTGGATCAAATTGAACCAAATTTGGTGTGCATGTTCCCTATCATATGACAATTCAAACTTTTACAAATAAACTTGCTGCACCCACAGGGGGCACCCACAATAGGGCTGCAACGGTTCACCGCGGTCTCGGTGCACCGCAGTATTTTTCCACGGTACAATACTCGGTTCATTCAGCCTAATTTTCGGTACGCTCACGGTACAGCGGTCGCAGCAGGAGAATTCCAACACCCCCAAAATAGGGCATATGAAGTCGGATGTGAAGTTCAAGGAAACTCTCCGCAGGATCAAACTGTTCTCCCTTTCCCTCTCTCTGAAAAATAGAAGGGGCTTGCCCATATCTGCCCCTCCCCCCCCCCCCCCCCCCCCCCCCCCCCACACACACACACACTCCATCCCGCACACACACACACACTCAGTAACTCACCTGATTGTACTTGTACGGACCTGGAATCATCAAAATTTATTGGGAAATTGGGCATATAATCCTGGTGGATAATATTTGTAATAGTTGGTGTGGTCAGTATTTAAATAGAAAAAACTTTATACATACGATTTCAAACATTTATTTTAAAAATTTAACTTATTCAAATCACTTAACAATAAAAGAAAGTGTGGAATTTCAAGCCCATAAAACAATCGGATGTGGTGGAGTCTTCCACGAAGTTGGTACAGTTCAGACAAGCGATAAATATATTCAATATTCATAACCATGTTGATCATGTGATTTGGGGGATACATTTCTATTGGTTCGTGACAAACAACACTTATTTTCATATTGACGTCATACATTTAGCACGTGGTCAACCATTTGTTTTTCTGTCCTGTTTTGCCAAGTCAAGAGTGCATATTTCTACATCAGCTTAACGGGCTGCCTGGCTGCAACATTTCAGCTTTAATCTACCAAATATGCGGTGCATAGAAGCATGCTGTTAGTTTTAATGGACGGCTGTTGGGGATTGGGTCTGTATGAAAATTTGTAAGGGTCTACACAAGCAAACAGTTTGCAAACATAAACAGAACAGCATGTCGTGCATCTATAAATAACTGACTCAACGTCACTTGAGCTTTGGGTAATTCCGAATGTGTGTCAGGAGAAGTAAGATGATTATTTATTGGCTGATTATTCAACAATTCGCCAATCAAGTTTTGCATTGTTTATTTGCGTATTTCTGTTTTGCCTTGGAGCACACATGTAAGATCTGAAGTACATCCAATTATAACAACATGATTGACAGAAATAAATGAACTGCCAATAACAATGAAAGTATCATCAGCCCACCTGCAAAATTTAAATCCCCTGTCTGGAAACACTTTGGCTTTCCCTCATACAAAGATGAGATTGATAGTGAATCATGGTAAATTCCTCAGCTTGGCTCAGAATGAATAAAACCACACATCCACGGGGGAAGGGGGTTATAAATTATTCAGTTTTTTTTTTTTTGTTGCAGAGCATTTTTGCGCGGCACAACTGCCACAGCAGTCCAGCAGCATGCTAGGCTTCTAGCATATTGCGAACATGATTCACCATCAGTTTTTGGGCGAATAATGTTAGAAAAAATGTATCACAATACATATTGTACCACCACCGAAAAACCGCAATACGTACCGAACCGTGAGGTAAGTGTACCATTGCAGCCCTACACCACAAGGAGCATAACTCTGATAGCACCCATGAATTTCTTTCCAAAATTCAAAAAATCTTCTTCTTCAGATCCACCAGGCAGAATTCTTTTCCTATTTGGTATACATTATCTCTAGGGGGGTCAGATTCATGTTTGTTCAAATCGGCCCTCTGGATTATATTTGGGCTCACTATAGAAGCTTGAATTCAAACTTAGTGCATTTCGGGCAAATTTCTTAAAAAATCTTCTTCTCCAGATCCAGCAGGCAGAATCTTTTGATATTGGGTATGCAGCATGCTTAGGGGGGTGAGATCCAAGTTTGTTCAAGCAAAGTTCCTGGGTTCATATTTAGGCTCACTATGATAGCCCGAATTATAACTTAGTTCAAAATGAGGAATTTTCTTTAAAAATCTTCTTCTTCAGATCCAGCAGTTGGAATGTTTTGAAATTTGGTATGCAGCATCCTTAGGGGGGTGAGATTCAAGTTTGTTCAAGCCATGTTCCTAGGTCCATATTTGGGCTCACTGTGGGAGCCCAAATGATAACTTAGTTCAAAATGAGGAATTTTTCTTTAAAAATCTTCTTCTTCAGATCCAGCAGTCGGAATGTTTTGATATTTGGTATGCAGCATCCTTGGGGCGGGGGGGGGGGGGGGGGGGGGGGGGGGGGGGGGGAGGGGAGATTCATGTTTGTTCAAGCCATGTCCCTAGATCCATATTTGGGCTCACTGTGGAAGCTTGAATTGTAACTTAGTTTGAAATGAGGAATTGTCTTAAAAAATCTTCTTCTTCAGATCCATCAGTCGGAATGTTTTGATATGTGGTGTGTAGCATCAGCAGGTGGGTGAGATTCAAGTTTATTAAAGCCAAGTCCCTGGGTTCCTATTTGGGCTCACTGTGGGAGCCTGAATGATAACTTAGTTCAAAATGAGGAATTTTCTTTAAAAATCTTCTTCTTCAGATCCAGCAGATGAATGCTTTTGATATTTGGTATGCAGCATCCTTGGGGGGTAAGATTCAAGTTTGTTTAAGCCGTTGTCCCTAGTTCCATAAAATTTGTCTCTCATCACTTCATTCCTTTGTAGTGTTGATGAACCATGTCTAACTGAATGTGACCCCCAAATACTTCTTTGAACCACTTTGGCCAGTGAGCGATTAAGGCTCCTTGGAGCCTCTTGTTGAATTAGCTTAACACAAGTGGGGGTTAATTCTTGTCAATCACTAATGACATGTGCACATGCCCGCATGCAGTAATATACAACTACACAGTATCGTCGTGATGTAAGTTTTAAAACAAGTCCATAAACTATGTTGCAACTTCAAATAATGCGACACATCAAAGAGTCAAAGCCGCCGGGCATCCCAACTTAAACATGATGCAACTGGATCGTCAGTAAAAGTGTAGAGGGCCTACTAAATGCCAAGGGATACCTAGTTGAAGGAAAATAAGTAAGTAAGGGTCATTTAAAAGGTTTAATATTTGTGCAGACATATAATTTAGTCCTTTGAAGCTATATATGTGATATAATTGTTGATTTATTCGAGTAAATGCAAGATATATAGACCGAGCCATCGCCGAAAACTGCCCCTCGGACCTCGGTATTTGGTAGGTAGCTTGGTAATTAATAGGCTACCTTCGAGTACCTTTTTATACCTCGGTGTGTGGATGAAGCACACAAGAGCTATTAGGGAATCATAACACTATAAAATTTGATAAAAATAAAACTCCAACCATCTTTTATCTGGACAGTGGGCCGGCAGAACCTTTCAGTTCTGACAGTTCTAAAGTTTGGGCTTTTTTGTTCTTTTATTTTTTAGTGTGTTTAGTATGACCAAAGTGTAGACGTACCAGTACTTCAGTAAACATTCAGTTCACTTTGTTGCAGAGTTATTTGTCAGATTAAAATAAAATGTCTCAGTCTGATAGTGATCCTGGGGGGATACAAAACGGCCAAAGGTGTGCAGCTGTCAGCATTTTGTGATTGGCTATAAAACTTTCAAGGACAAGAAAGGGAACGATATAGTTACCATTGCGTGGTGTAAGACGTGCGCCAAGCACATAGGGAAGATTTGGAAATCTGACAAGCTCCGGGGGCAGGCTGTTAAAGAAGCTGACAAATATGTGCAAGCAACGAACTTTGTTACCAAGCACACTGTACATCGGCACTTAGCATCAAATGCACACTATACTGGAATAAAACTTAAAAAGCAATGCAAGGGACTCACCAATAAACTTATCACAAGATTCGAAGGATGCCGCTGCTGAGATACTAAGTACTAGCTTTTCCAATCCAGCTGCCAGAGTTGCTCAACAAAAGATTAACTTTGCATTGGAACATCAATCCAAAGATGCCAATTTAAAATTATTTTGCACAGTGTATCATCTCACCCTTGGCGGCCAACCGCTTTCGTCTTTTGAGACAATGGTAAAGGCTCAGAAGGCGAATGGTATTCAACTTATTCAAGGAGCGTGCAGCTTCAACAGAGCTAGAGACATACTGGCTTTCATAGCATATACTATACTCGAGAAACTACCGACAATTCTTTGTTGTGTTAATGTGTTCTCACTAATGACTGATGGATCCCAAGCACGGAAGACTGCTTATGAGATGGAACTAGTGCTGACAAGGGGCAGTTGTTGATGATGTTCCTAATTATTATATCCTAGCACTTCAGGGACATTGATTCTTTTGGAAATGCAAATGCTGCTAACCTCAAAACGGCGATTGACGATGTGTTCAAGAATAAAATATAACTATTGGACAAGAGATACCAATTTACGCAAGTTTCCACAACATCAGACGGCGCAGCAGTTAACTTTGGTGAGCGTTCAGGTCTTATTGTGAGAATGAAAAATGACGACCGACCATGGCTAATAAGCATTCATTGTGTAGCACAAACTTGAATTGATCTATAAAAGATTCTGTCTTAAAGCAAAAACAGTTTGAGGAAGTTGAAGAAGACTTTTTGAGGACACTATATAAAATTTTCAAACAGGCAGGGAAGTTTAGTCGGGCTCTCTAAGGAAACAGCATGCGTGTTGAGTGTGATAATGTATAACTTCCCAAAGGTGACATCTACAAGATTTGTAAATCACCACAAAAGAGCGAGTTCGCATTTGTTGAACAACTTAGTTGTTTTGATCAAGGTTATTGAAAACTGCAGACCCTGACTATAAAAACACAGCGCAAAATTGCATAGTATTTTAAAGAAACTACAGAATGTTAGATTTTGTATTGTTTGTTGTCTGCACAACAGAATTTTGAACATTGTGTCAATCTTGTCACTCGTCTTTGAAAAGCAAGATATTCTAGTGTCAGATATACTGCCATCGGTAATGGAAACACACGATTCCTTATCAGGAGTGCCCGCGGATTACACAGATCTTGGAAAATTTACTGAAAAGCTTGGCATACATCCTTATCAAGCAAATTATGAATGTTGCTCATCATTTCAAAAGCCCACCTGGATTTGCAGGATTCAAATTTGATGTATTAAAGCAGAGTGGAAAGACATAAAAGATTTACATTAAAACATTATTATCCAAAGATGAAATGTTGAGAAAGAACTGTGGGAAAAATTCATGGTTTTTCGGAACGAACAATTTCCTAATATCTGCAAAGTTGCCAAAATAATTATGTCAATAGCAGTGAGCAATAGTGTTACTGAGTGTGGCTTTAGCCACCTTACAGCTATGCTTTTAGATCATCAGCTTAGAATGAAACATAGTACAATGTAAAACGTGTTAATCATTCGAGTTAATGACATAGTGTAAACAGCTGTTGATAAGTATGTATCAACACGACAGAAATGCAAACTTGACTCTATTGAGTCTGATCAGGGTGACTACTTAAGTCTGAGCAAAGGACTCTAGAAAAAATCAACCAGTGTAGACATTTGATGATTCCTCTGAGTCTGATACTGAGTCAAGTTCTGACTCCTGATTCCTCGAGTGATTGACAATACCATATTGTTCCACAGTTCCAGTTCCCATTTTAGTATAACAGGGTTTTTTTCTTTATCCAAACTGAGTATTCCACTTCTAATTCTGACATCATTCTGTGCTTGCTTTTCAGTTTAGTTTACAGATGTATTTTTAAAAAAGAATGTTTGATATGATTTATATTTATTTATTGATGTTTTAAGGTCACATACTTATGCACAATGGCTAATCGTGACCATGACAGTTTTATGGGTGGGGGAAGCCGGAGTACCCGGAGAGAACCACCGAGCATCGACCAGCAACTGTCAGCTCCTCAACATTCTAACGCTGTTCAATTTCCGCTCAAGCAGGGTTATAGCAGTTGAAGACATGTGCACCATCGATGTTCAGTACGCCTTAATTACACGGCGTCATCGTGCCCCCATGTACGCAACCAGGATGAAGTGCCTTGCCCAAGGACACAACTTGGGTTGTCCCGGACGGGGATCGAACTTGGGACCTCTAGCATAGAAGTCCAGCAGTCTTCCACTAAGCTACCGCACTCCCTATGTTTGATATGATGAACATATGTTGTGATTATGTGAGTGATCTTTATTTTATAGTTATGACCCAATAAACATCACTATTAAAAACATCCCCATTTTCCGTAACTTTTCACAATAGCTCAGCAATTCGTAAGTCGAAAAAATCGTGCTTATGAATTAGAAATGGCCAGCGCCACACTTGGCACACCTGCGTTTTTCAAAAGCGAAAGACTGACAGGTCGCATTTATGATTTCATTGTAACTTGATAGGATGGCTCTGTATAATGTCTTGATGAGAACGTCCTTTTTTGGCCAGGTTCAATCAATTGTGACGTCTGCAGGGGCACATGACATAGGTTCCTTTAGCACAGTCTACAGGTTGCATTTATGAAGGGATTTCATTGTAAATTGGTTGGATGACTCGGTATACATTTCTAGATGAAAACCTCTTATTTTAGTGATGATAATCCATCACCCATGATGACCGCATGGGCATGTGACATAGAGGTGTTTAGCACAGTCTACAGATAATATTTATAAAGTGATTTCATTGTAACTTGGTAGGACGACTCAGTATGATGTCTAGATGACTGTTCTGTTTTGGTCATGATCGGTAGCCATTATCACCGCTTGGGTATGTGACCTAGATTCCTTTAGCACTGTCTGCAGATCATATTTATGAAGGGATTTCATTGTGACTTGTTAGGATGACTCGGTGTGATATCTAGATGAGACTCATATTTTGGGTCTCAATCGGTCAACCAAGACCACCGGACGAGCCTGTAACCTAGATTCCTTTATTAAAGTCTACGAGTCATATTGATGAAGGGATTTCATTGTAACTTGGTAGGATGACTTGTTTTGGAATGATTTTACTATAACTTGGTAACTGGTTGACATACATTAACTGTGAGGGCCACATCAACCCAGGCCTCAATTCTTTAGTACAGTCTACACCTCAAATTATTCTTGTTGAAAACATCGCATGTAGGGTGCAGAACTTTAACATATTCTCAATTATCACAATCCTTGCCTTATTTCATAATCCTTTCATAAACATTGAACATTATCCTTTTCATCAAACACTACACACTGTCATGTTAGGCTGCGGTGTCACAAACACTTTCATTCCTTTAGCATGCTCTGCAGGATGCATTCATGAATGGATTACTTTGAAACTTGATATGCTTATTTGGGGGTGACCTCTAGATGGGAGCTATTGATTTTCTTTCATTTCTGTTGACAAACTTTGCCATTAGCAATGATGTTTAACTTATCTGTAGTGTACATTGACAATTTACTTTCGCACACTGCACAGTTCCCATTTATCATCAGATCACTTTGAAACTTGGTATGTGTGTTTGGGTTGACCTCTATATAGGAGCTCTCAATTTTCTTTCATTTCCACTGAAAAATGTTGCTGTTACCTTTACCTTTGAACTTTGTGGATTTGTGCATCAATATTTTCCTTTGGCACGCCATGCAGGGTGCATTCATGAATGGATCGCTTTGAAACTAAGTCTGCTTGTTTGGGCTGACCTCTAGATGGGAGCTTTTGATTTTATTCCATTTTCATGTAGACACTTTGTCGTTAGCAATTAACATTCAACTTATGTGTTTGGATGTCGACAGTTTGCTTTGGCACACTGCTCAGGTCGCATTTATTATTGAATCGCTTTGAAACTTAGTATATTATTCGGGGTGACCTCCAGATGGGAGCTATCAATTTCTTCCATTTTCATGAAAAAAAGTTGGCATTCCCAATGACCTTCAAACTTAGTGCATTTGTGCACCAGCATTTTCCTTTGGCATGGCCTACAAGGTACATCCATGAATGGGTCACTTTGAAACCTGGTATGCTTTTTGGCTCACCAACGTTAGTTGTGTGAGCCTATGGCATAGCCCTCATGTCGGCGTCGGCGTCGGCGTCCGCTCTCAAATATTTTGAACTTTTCTGTACAGGTTTTGATTTTTTGGCTTTTCAAATTTTTTTTTAGTTTCAGCATATTGCTATAGTGGTTCACTATAACATTTAACTCTTTTCCAGGGTATTTTGTCGTAATTTTAACCCTTTGAATCAAATTTTAGACTTATTTTGATGTTTGCGTACAGGTTTTGATGTTTTTTTTTTCCTTTCTTTCAAGTGGAGATTTACCTTGCAGCATATGTCCATGCTTTCTATTGTATGTAAACATGCATCTTAGGGCTATGTTTGTATTATTTAACCCTTTTCCTGCTGAATTACTTCAATTTTGGACTTTTATGTACAGCTTTTGGACTTAGGCTTACAGCTTCTTACTTTTATGTACAGGTTGTGATAAAAAGAAACAATTTCAAGTGAGGTTGACCTCACTGCATTATAACATTGATATCTTTCCAGTGCATTTTTAAAAAAAATTTAACCCTTTGAATTGATTTTTACACTTATTTTGACGTTTGCGTGCAGGTTTTCATGGGTTTTTTTTTTTTCACTTCTTCCAAGTGTAGAGTTTCTGCATATTGCTATGGTGGTTCACTGTAACATTTAACTCTTTTCCAGGGTATTTTGTCTTAATTTTCCCCCTTTGAATCAAATTTTAGACTTATTTTGATGTTTGCGTGCAGGTTTTGATGTTTTTTTCCCCTTTCTTCCAAGTGGAGATTTACCTTGCAGCATATGGCCATGCTTTCCGTTGTATGTAAACATGCATCTTAGGGCTATATACTTCAATTTTGGACTTTTATGTACAGCTTTTGGACTTCGGCTTACAGCTTCTAACATTTATGTACAGGTTGTGATAAAAAAAAAACAATTTCAAGTGATGTTGACCTCACTGCATATTGCAGTGGTGGTTATTATAACATTGATATCTTTCCAGTGCATTTTTAAAATTTTTTTAACCCTATGAATAGATTTTTAGACTTATTTTGACGTTTGTGTGCAGGTTTTCATGGGTTTTTTTTTTTCCTTTCTTCCAAGTGTAGAGTTTCTGCATATTGCTATGGTGGTTCACTATAACATTTAACTCTTTTCCAGGGTATTTTGTCTTAATTTTAACCCTTTGAATCAAATTTTAGACTTATTTTGATGTTTGCGTGCAGGTTTTGATGTGTTTTTCCCCTTTCTTCCAAGTGGAGATTTACCTTGCAGCATATGGCCATGCTTTCTGTTGTATGTAAACATGCATCTTAGGGCTATGTTTGTATTATTTAACCCTTTTCCTGCTGAATTACTTCAATTTTGGACTTTTATGTACAGCTTTTGGACTTCGGCTTACAGCTTCTAACATTTATGTACAGGTTGTGATAAAAAAAAAACAATTTCAAGTGATGTTGACCTCACTGCAGATTGCAGTGGTGGTTATTATAACATTGATATCTTTCCAGTGCATTTTTAAAAAATTTTTAACCCTATGAATAGATTTTTAGACTTATTTTGACGTTTGTGTGCAGGTTTTCATGGGTTTTTTTTTTTCCTTTCTTCCAAGTGTAGAGTTTCTGCATATTGCTATGGTGGTTCACTATAACATTTAACTCTTTTCCAGGGTATTTTGTCTTAATTTTAACCCTTTGAATCAAATTTTAGACTTATTTTGATGTTTGCGTGCAGGTTTTGATGTGTTTTTTTTCCTTTCTTCCAAGTGGAGATTTACCTTGCAGCATATGGCCATGCTTTCTGTTGTATGTAAACATGCATCTTAGGGCTATGTTTGTATTATTTAACCCTTTTCCTGCTGAATTACTTCAATTTTGGACTTTTATGTACAGCTTTTGGACTTAGGCTTACAGCTTTTTACTTTTATGTACAGGTTAAGATAAAAAAAAAACAATTTCAAGTGATGTTGACCTCACTGCATTATAACATTGATATCTTTTTCACTTTTATGTGCAGGTTTTGAGGTTTGTCTTTCTTTTTTTCAAAGTGGAGATGTACCTTGTAGCATATTGCCATGGTTCCTATTTTATGTTAGCATGCTTCTTAGGGGTTATTATTATATTATTTAACCCTTTAGCTGCTTATTTTCTTTAATTTTGGACGTTTGTGTGCAAGTTTTGAACTTTTTTTTTTACTCCAGCCACCCCTTTGCATTGGCCACCTGTTGGTGAGCCACGGGGTACTGATACCCCCTCTAGTTTGATTGACCTCCAGATGGGAGCTTCTTCCATTTCCATCCCAAAAGGGTGCTGTTAACAACAACCTTCAACTTTGCCCTATTGTGCTTCAACTATTTCATCTGGCACACTGCACAGGTCACATTTATGATCCAATTGCTTTGAAACTTGGTGTGCTGGTCTGGAGCAACCTTTAGATGCAAGCTGCTGATTTTCTGCCATTTCTGTCAAGAAACGTTGCTGTTAACAATGATCTTTGAACTTTGTCATTTTTGAATCATAATTTTTCTTTGGCATGCTCTGCAGGGTGCATTTATGAATGGATCGGTTTGAAACTTGGTATGCTTGTTTTGGGTGACTTCTAGATGAGAGCTATAGATTATCTGCCATTTCTGTCAAAAAATGTTGCCATTAGCAATGACCTTCTGTCGACAGTTTCCTTTGGAATACTAATGTGGTCAAAATGAATGTTCTTAAAGCTAAAATTGAAAACAATTCATGCATGCATATAACATCACCAAACCTTTTGAAGCATCTTCTGTGCCCGATCTCACTAGCCGTGTATACAATCACCACCAATGGCTATATGCACCACCATGAAGATCTTGCACCCCTCAACAGAATGCAGACTCATGCTCAACACAACTTGATCTCTCATATTTTGGGGAGACCGATACACACCACTAATTTCACATTTACCAGAAATGCAATTCGCAGAATGTCATCCTCGTTGACTTATTCAAACCCACTCAGTCAGAAAAACGTCATTGGCTGATGCGGCTTACGGGATTCATACTCTATGTAACCATGAAAAATTGTACTGAACTTGTACAGCACATCCTTTTCCTACCTGGAGCCCCCAACTTACCAGGCCTCCACAGGAAGTATAGCTCTCGCTTACTAGACGAAACATGCTTGCTAGACCACCACACATAGTATAGGCCATTCATACAAAAAGTAAACAGGCCCCTGCTTTTTACTACAGAGGGCATAGCTCTCCAACTAGGCTAACCATGTCTCCTTGGGCACCACACAGTGCAGATTTTCCCAACCCAGGGCAACATGCCTGATAGTTCATTACAGACAGCATGGTCCTCTCCTGCGTCATATTGGATTTGGCATTTTAATTGTCAACAATTCCATTAGCTCACCTGCAGGCTGCCCCTCTCACTTGATCTTTTCAGGCCCGTCGGAACAAAATTTATATTGGGGGGGGGGGGGGGGCTGATATTGCTAATTTGGGTGAACTGGCTGATACTACATGGGTATGGGGTGTCCAGATGCCGAAGGCATCTGGCGCGAGTGCTGAAGGCACAAGCTTTTTGAGGGGGGAGGGGGGGGGGGGGTTACTCCCCCAGAAAATTTTTTGAAAAGGGCAATCAAAGGAAGCATTCTGGTAGCTTTTGAAGCAAAAACCTCTTGATTTTTTTAAACGGCAAAAGTTGTTTTTTAACGAAATGTTTCAAAAATCCCAATAGAACCCCATAACATTTGGGGACGGTTCTCACACCGGGCTCACCTGCAGGTCGTGGCCGTATTCCGTCATGCGAGGCGTCATCTGAACCGCGAAGAGGCGAGTGGGGGTGAGCACGAGAGGGGGTACCTCCCTGTCTCGTTGGTAGGGCCTCCCCGGGAAATTTTTTTAATTTAAGATGTACAAATATGCATTCTGAGTGATTCTGAGCAAATACATCGTCAATAAGGAAATACGTCAGCTCTCTGATCAATTCAGCGTGATTTCCGAGCAGAATGACAGGAACAGTGAACATGCAATGAATTACCTTGTGGTTGGTTGGGGTTTAACATCGCTTTCCACAATTAGGCGAAAACATGACTATCAGTTTTATTGGTGGAAGAAAGCCCACATGGAACCCACTAATCATTAACAGCAATGTTGGAATATGGTAACCAGTGGGCATCCCGTGTGGAGAAACCACCAACCCAGCCCAGTAAAGCCTACTTTTGACAAATTTGTGGAGGGGGGGGTATCTCCCTTACTCCCCCCCCTCCCCCCCCCCCCCCCTCCCCCCATGGTAACTGTGTTGTGTTCTTGGGCAACTCAGCTTGTGCAGAGTTTGTAAGTTGGAAAGTCTAACAGTTGCTCTCCACTGATCTGTCGTCCTCTCTAAGTACTCCTGCTTCCTACACCTATAAAAATGTCCCACACAATGTGGCCCTGACTGTTGAAAGTGTTGTTAAACCCAATAAACAAACAAATGAACAAGTTGTAAACCACACCCCATTGACAGTTTTAGTGATAATCTGCTGCCCATATACATAGGATTTAAACTGACCAATAATCAAATACATTCATTAGATGACTTAGTATGAATTTTTTTTTTTACCTTCGTTAACCTTTAGTCGCCATATACATATAACCATAAACAGCCCATTTTTATGTTGCTTTGAAAAAGTTGCTCCAAGTTTGCAGCCAACAATAATGTAGAAACACTGTGAAGTCATCTGCAGCTGTGTACATGTATATAAAATGTGTTATGTTAAACCCAAATAAATAAATAAATAAATAAATAAATAAATAAATAAATAAATAAATAAATAAATAAATATTGGATAGTCTTCACAGGGCAGTTGGGATATATTATTACTAAACCTTCTCACAAATACAAAATTAATTTGGTTATTAGCAGTAGCTGGTGTTGTACTGTGATTCCATTCAAGAATTAAGTATAGGATTGAGAGAAGGCAAACATAATTGTGTGAGGGGTGATTGTACAGATCATCTCTACCAATACATTAACACTCATGTGAGAAACTCATTCTAATGAGGCTTGAAAATTATGTATTGAAAGCACAAACTTTTGTGTATAGAGCTGTTGGGCAGTTGAATAACAAGATTCTTCTTTATTTGTTTGTAGATATGATGTTGATTCCAAAAGTTCTGATCTCTCTAAACATGTGAGTATTTTACATGCTACCAAATGTTTACCTGTCCACCTGTTGCAGATAGATAATTTTTGTCAGCAGAAAAATGAAGTTTCTCGATGTATTGGCCAAGATCATGAAATCATACATTTTGCATCGATTTACGATCAGCTGGGTGCATGACTGCTGAGAAAAATAGATGTGGTCAACAGACCCTGTGCTGCCCTAGCAGAACTTTGTCCTCTCTTTCTTATTTTTTAGCTCACCTGAGCAAAGCTCAAGGTGAGCTTTACTGATCGCTTTCTGTCCGTCGTCATCCGGCGTCCGTCGTCGTCCGGCGTAAACTTGACAAAACCAACTTCTCCGGAGAAACCACTGGCCCAATATTTTTCAAATGTTGGGTTTATTACCTAATGTCAATTCAGATTTGTTCAAATGAAGTTGCCCCTCCTCCTGGGTAGGGCCACGCCCCCAAGGGGCACCAAAATCTTTGAAAATCTTCTTCTGATGAACCAGCAGTAGCAGAGACTTGATATTTGGTATGCAGCTTTCTTTTGAGGTGTAGAATCAAGTTTGTTCAAGAGAAGTTTGACAGGCATTATTTGTCCTCGTTATGGGAGGGGCAAAAATTTTGGCCACGCCTAAAATTTTATTTTCTGTACCGTGAGGTCGATTTGAACCAAATTTGATATGAGATGATAATGGGCCATAAGTAGTTGATTGATGCAAAAAAAAAAAATTCTCATTGCCCCGTGGGAACCTCGGGAGCTAAAAATAGGAAAAACCTTAAAACTGCCATATCTCTAAAACTACACGGCACAGAGAATTCTTATATTGTATAAAACTTACTTTTATCCAGTAGAATAGAATGGTTAGAAAAAATCCCTCGGTTTGATCACAAGGTACTTTTTTCAGGACTTTGAAAAAGTGCTGAGTCAGCACTTTTTAACACTGTAGGCAATGGGAAAAACATTAAAAAGGCTTCTTCTCCAGATCCAGCAGGCAGAATCTTTTGATATTTGGTATGCAACATTGTAGGGTGGATCTGATTCAAGTTTGTTCAAATCGGCCCCCTGGGTTCATATTTGGGCTCAGTATAGGAGCCCGATTTTGAACTTAGTGCATTTCAGGCAAATTTCTTAAAAAATCTTCTTCTCCAGATCCAGGGGCAGAATCTTTTCATATTTGGTATGCAACATTGTGGGGTAGATCTGATTCAACTTTGTTCAAATCGCCCCCCCCCCCCCCCCCCCCCCCCCCCCCCTGGATTCATATTTGGTCTCACTATAGAAGCCCGAATTCGAACTTAGTGCATTTCAGGCAAATTTCTTAAAAAATCTTCTTCTCCAGATCCAGAAGGCAGAATCTTTTGATATTTGGCATGCAACATTGTGGAGTGGATCTGATTCAAGTTTGTTCAAATCGGCTCCCTATATTCATATTTGGGCTCACTATAGAAGCTTGAATTCGAACTTAGTGCATTTCAGGCAAATTTCTTTAAAAATCTTCTTCTCCAGATCCAGCAGGCAGAATCTTTTCATATCTGGTATGCAACATTGCGGGTGGATCTGATTCAAGTTTGTTCAAATCGGCCCCCTGGATTCATATTTGGGCTTACTATAGAAGCCCGAATTCGAACTTAGTGCATTTCGGGCAAATTTCTTATAAAATCTTCTTCTCCAGATCCAGCAGGCAGAATCTTTTGATATTTGGTATGCAACATTGTAGGGTGGATCTGATTCAAGTTTGTTCAAATCGGCTCCCCTGGATTTATATTTGGGCTCAGTATAGGAGCCCAAATTTGAACTTAGTGCATTTCAGGCAAATTTCTTTAAAAATCTTCTTCTCCAGATCCAGCAGGCAGAATCTTTTCATATCTGGTATGCAACATTGCGGGTGGATCTGATTCAAGTTTGTTCAAATCGGCCCCCTGGATTCATATTTGGGCTTACTATAGAAGCCCGAATTCGAACTTAGTGCATTTCGGGCAAATTTCTTAAAAAATCTTCTCCAGATCCAGCAGGCAGAATCTTTTGATATTTGGCATGCAACATTGTGGAGTGGATCTGATTCAAGTTTGTTCAAATCGGCTCCCTAGATTCATATTTGGGCTCACTATAGAAGCTTGAATTCAAACTTAGTGCATTTCAGGCAAATTTCTTTAAAAATCATTTTCTCCAGATCCAGCAGGCAGAATCTTTTGATATTTGGAATGCAACATTGTGGGGTGGATCTGATTCAAGTTTGTTCAAATTGGCTTCCTGGATTTATATTTGGGCTCAATTTTGAAGCTCGAATTCGAACTTAGTGCATTTCAGGCAAATTTCTTAAAAATTCTTCTTCTCCAGATCCAGCAGGCAGAATCTTTTCATATTTGGTAAGCAACATTGTGGGGTAGATCTGATTCAAGTTGGTTCAAATCGGCCCCCTGGGTTTATATTTGGGCTCAGTATAGGAGCCCAAATTTGAACTTAGTGCATTTCAGGCAAATTTCTTAAAAAACATTCTTCTCCAGATCCAGCAGGCAGAATCTTTTGATATTTGGTATGCAACATTGTGGGGTGGATCTGATTCAAATTTGTTCAAATCGGCTCCCTAGATTCATATTTGGGTTCACTATAGAAGCTCAAATTCGAACTTAGTGCATTTCAGGCAAATGTCTTAAAAAATCTTCTTCTCCAGATCCTGCAGGCAGAATCTTTTGATATTTGGTATGCAACATTGTGGGGGTGGATCTGATTCCAGTTTGTTCAAATCGGCCCCCTGGATTCGTATTTGGGCTCACTATAGAAGCCCGAATTCGAACTTATTGCATTTCAGGCAAATTTCTTAAAAAATCTTCTTCTCCAGATCCAGCAGGCAGAATCTTTTGATATTTGGTATGCAACATTGTAGGGTGGATCTGATTCAAGTTTGTTCAAATCGGCCCCCCTGGGTTTATATTTGGGCTCAGTATAGGAGCCCAAATTTGAACTTAGTGCATTTCAGGCAAATTTCTTTGAAAATCTTCTTCTCAGGATCCAGCAGGCAGAATCTTTTGATATTGGGTATGCACCATGCTTAGGGGGGTGAGATTCAAGTTTGTTCAAGCCAAGTCCCTGGGTTCATATTTGGGCTCAATGTGGTAGCCCGAATTATAACTTAGTTCAAAATGAGGAATTTTCTTTAAAAATCTTCTTCAGATCCAACAGTCAGAATGTTTTGATATTTGGTATGCAGCATCCTTAGGGGGTGAGATTCAAGTTTGTTCAAGCTATGTCCCTAGGTCCATATTTGGACTCACTGTGGGAGCTCGAATTGTAACTTAGTTCAAAATGAGGAATTTTCTTTAAAAATCTTCTTCTTCAGATCCAGCAGTCGGAATGTTTTGATATTTGGTGTGCAGCATCCTTAGGGGGTGAGATTCAAGTTTGTTAAAGCCAGGTCCCTGGGTTCATATATGGGCTCCCTGTGGGAATCTTTGGATATTTGGTATAAGCTTTTCTTAGGAGGAGCGGATGCAAATTGTTGGAATCAATTCTTTGGGTTGATATTTAGGCTACCATGTCAGGTGAGTGCCCTCAGGCCCCTTAGGGCCTCTTGTTTTTTTTACCCAATCCCATAGTCATTAACTCTTAACATGCTGAGTATTTTCTAAATATTTTTTCATTAACTCTGGTCATGGCAGCTATAACAGGCAGCCAAGTCTAGACTAGAAATCACTGCAATGTTTTGAGGTTGTGGGCTTGTGGGAATTCAGGACCTTTGCCAAGGCCCTTAAGGGTTAAATCATAAATCTCTGGATTCGGTTTGATTTTGCTGAGATTTGGCCTAAAAAAAAAAAAATCTGTTTCTCAGGCCCTGCCATATGGTCTTTTGGGCTGCCGCATGCTCTCTTTTTACAACCAATTTAAACTTAAAAAAAATAAAAATTAAATGGTTTATGTCTGATATTTTACCCAAGTTAAAAAAATTGATGAATTTGTCCCTTGAGTGCAAGAAGGCTTTGCAATGCTTTAGCATTGCAAAGCCTTCTTGCACTCAAGGGATGAAATACACCACCACCCATGCTATTCTGCATATTATGAGGCCTAAAACTTGAACCAAGAACATGAACTTTTGATGGTAAAGAAGTAATTACTGAAATAAAAAATAAAATAAAAAAAACGCTCGCCCGCATGTAATTTTACAAATAATGGCCTGAGAAACAGAAGGTCTACTTTGTGTAGCCTTTGCATATACATTTTATTTTTGTATTTTAGGATTTTCTTGGACGAATGGAATGCACCTTAGCAGAAATTGTTTCATCAAACACTTTAAAGAGACCTCTGAAGTAAGAATTAATATGATAATTATTAAAACTTGCCATGAAGAATTTATTGAAACAGCTTAACTAATAGCTTATAATGTAAATGAGCTACTTTTTTTCTAATAATAATAATTAATTCTGTCTCAAGGTTAGAAGCTACAATCATGATGTTCTACTTCCATTTGTTGGATAAACTTTTCAAAATAAATGTTGTAGTTGTCATCATTGATGTCGTTAAATTCATAACATGTCTAAAAAGTTAGGATAGCATTCGAGGATTCTGTAGGGGAGAAAGCCTACAGTACTTTGCAAGAACTACGGAGTAAAAGAACTAGGCATCATCAGGATTTTCTGATGATAAATTGTGGAAGCCAGAAAACTTTGGATATACTGAGACTATATTTAAGTATCAACAAATTAGTTGTGGACCATATGAATTAAAACCTCTACATACTGAAGACAAAATATCGCAATTTTAATATGCAAATCTTTCGCATGATGCAACTGGTAATTTAATGTATTCTGTCTTGTTTCACAAAGCTCATTGAGCTCTGTCAAAAAAGATAGGATGGATTAAATTCCTAGATGTGTTATGAGAAACATTTTAAATTAGAAAGAACAGGCAAAGATGAACAAACTTTACAGCTTGAAAGAAATTTCAATGCCCGAAGGGAGAGAAACACCTTTTCAAAGTTAGATACTTTTTCATAATACAAAGTAACGTCATGTCAAGAAATGCTGCATGTTGGGACACCTTTTCTCAGATAGCAAAATTGATTAATGCTGTAAATGGGATTTCAGGGGTTAACTAAGAAATTCTTATACACTATCAGCTGATAGATATATATCACATCTCTTTACTCGTTACACATCATAGACTTCAGAAATATATTGTAGTGCACGTCTTCTGTAGAAAATCACTTCTCTTTGTAGTTCACAACTTAGACCTTATGGCCATTGCCTGATTAGAATCTTCCAACAATTTACCAAGAAAAAGTGCATTTTGTACCTAAATTAGCACATGTAGCTGAGTCCACAAAAGATATTCACTGCTGCATACCAACCCTTATAGGTATGAGGTGATCAGTACATAGTGCCAACTGAAAGCTTAAAACACATTTGAAGGGGGGTGGTGGCTTTGTGGTAACCGGTTCTCGTCAGATCAACCTAGTTAAGCAACGTTGAGCCCAGTTAGTCCTTGGATGGGTGACCGTCTGAGCGATCGATTCAGACTCCCACGTTGTGTCCTTGGGCAAGGCACTTAACCCCGAATGTCCACACGGGGGCACGATGACGCTGTGTACTAAGGCGTACTGCACGTCGATGGTGCGCATGTCTTCAACTAATATAATCCTGCCTGTGCTACAGTGCAGAGTTACGATGTTGGGGAGCTGGCAGCTGCTCATCGTAGCTCAGTGGTTCTCTCTGGGGTACTCCGGCTTCCTCGACCCGTAAAACTGTCACTGACACGATATGACCTTGGCTGTTAACGTGTCGTTAAACCTTAATAAATAAATAAATAAATAAATAAATAAATAAATAAATAAATAAAACACATTTGAACAATTTAACATAATTCAACCCAGACAGCAACATATTTATTTGTCATTACCTCAGTATTTTGCAAGGCTTTATTGCTATTGATTGTTAGTTTTCATGTTGCAAGATGAGGAATATCATGTTTACAACCCTTTGCAGACCAGATGTGTGCCTTTCAGAACTTTACAATAATTTTCAAAGAACAAGTCTGATATGGCTTGTAGTTAATTCATTCGTTCTCTGATTGTAGTTTCTAGCATTGAGACTTTTAACTTGTTGAGGGCTAGATTATTTTTGGTGGTCTAATATTTGTTATTCAAAATTTGTTCTATTACAAATTATTGGAGAGTGCCAGTGGGCACTCTCCAATAATTTGTAATAAAACAAATGCATATAAACAATTTGATATCAGCATTCAACTGAATATGAGGCCTGAGCAAGAAAAACATTGCTTTTGCTCTGGTACCCTTATTTTTTCTGAAAAGCCCTAATAGTGGCTTTTAGCACTCAACCAGTTAAAGGAACCTGTGCTTCACTCCTCTTAGATAACGTGACCCCTTGCTTTCGAATGCAGAGTTCCCTCAGGGCCTTGGATTCAAGGAATGGCCTTGAATTTGACATAAGGTTTTTCAATGCCTTGAAATACTGGAAAATGTGTCAGGAGGCCTTGAAAAGCTTTGATTACTTACAAAATAAAAATGCTGATGAAGCATACAATCATAACTATATAGTTTTATATGTCAGAATTTGTGAAGGCATAGTCCTAACTAGGACACACACCCCACTCATTACTCCCTCCTCCCACTTCCCTTGTAGGGAAGTGGTAGGATGGGGTAATAACCAGCATATTGAAGACAGGGCCTTGAAAATTCTTGAATTTGGCTATTGTCGGGCCTTGAAAAATGCTGAAATATATCAAGAAACAGCCTTGAATAGCTTAGAATTTTATCAGTCCTTGCCTGCAGGAACCCTTTAAATGGCATTATATGTCGCAACAGTAAAACTGTTTCCATTACTCAGATGCGGGTGTTAAATTTATTAATTCTACATGCAGCTGGCAGATATTCCTGTCTGGACAGCAATACTGTTGTGACACAAATAGATATAATCTTACCTCTGTTGAACAAAATGTGTCTCTCTAAACTGGACAAATCATTGAAATAATGATTTCTGGATTTCATTTGTTGAATTTTACATCAAATCCAGTCATGACAGCTTCACAACAGACATGATTAGATTTTATGAATGAATTCAAGAAAATACCCAGCAGACAAAGTTAATTTCTTTTTTCAAATAATCCTTTTTTTCTGTCTTCATTTGCTACGTCAAGGGCCCAAACCCAATAAACATCCCAGAAATTCATTGAAATGAAGTGTACTTAGCACGAAAATATAGAGTAATTAATTGGATTTGTCAAGTGCAGGTAATAATTCGTGAGAGGCTGGACTCTGGTAAATTATGGAGCGCTCAAAGCATTCAAGTAATTATAATAGTCTGTCCAGTTGGTAAATTATATCTTGTAAATGGTGAATTCAATTCATTTTATATTTACAAAGAGATTAATTAATTTCGTTGCATCATAAAATGAAAACCTCACAAAATATAAAATAAAACTTGCTGATTTTTCAAATCTCACTAAATGTTATTACATGCTCGATGTTATGATTCCAAGGATCATGAAAGTCCTTGAATACTGGAATTTTACATGAAAACACTTCAAAAAGGATACATTTATGTGGTCCGAGGAGATTCATTTCTGCAGTATTCAGTTCGCTATGAAGCAAGCTAAATATTACCTTAATGAATCTTTTCTGCCAAATAAAATATCTGCCTAATGGAATGAGAATCATTCATTACATTGTAATATGTGATATGACAATTTATAGTATTGAGTATAAACTCCCGGCTCTGACATGTGAATCTCTTTGAGGGGAGGTCCCTTGCTTTTCCCTAAAACATCCTTGTACCCCCTGGATATTTCATCTCTAACACGTTGAAAGCCCTTTGCAAATATACCAAGAAGGTCCTGGAAACTCCTTTACATGTATCAATTTGTAAACAGACAAGATATAATTCTGATTGGACATGACTTTGATCCACCAGTTGTGATTGCATAATGTGACACAGGCACAGGCAGCCAAAACTTTCCTAGAAACAACTGCTAAGGAACTTGGAATGTAACTTGAAGTGTACCTAAAGACTGCATGTTAAGGCCCCTGTTTTGTTGCAGGAAAAATTCCTCAAAATCAGAATTGGACCTTTATTGGTTAAATTCCTGGGCCTTTTTACGCAATATTTTGTTGTTTCATGACAAGCTTCATATTGAGCTTTGTGGTGGTTTCTAATCAAGACTAAACTAGAAAACACTGCTCTGGTACTTTGACTCTTCTAAGATTATCTGAAATGCTGCATGTTGGGACACGTTTTCTCAGATAGCAAAATTGATTAATGCTGTAAATGGGATTTCAAAGGTTAACTTAGAAATTCTTATACACTATCAGCTGATACCTATATATCACTTCTCTTTACTCATTACACATCATAGACTTCAAAAATATATTGTACTGCATGTCTTCTGTAGAAAATCACTTCTCTTTGTAGTTCACAACTTAGACCTTATGGCCATTGCCTGATTAGAATCTTTCAGCAATTTATCAAATAAAGAAAGCAAGATATTCAGATAAGAATTTCCCCCCTCCCCTCCCAAAATAGTTTGGTGGAATATTGCAGTATTTAACACTGTCCAGCCATAAGGTTTGCATAAACAGAGGGTACATACCAAACAATGCTGCCCAAAATGGGATATTACATTTAGAAATAAACAACATGTTACGTGATCATATGCAGTGATGTAGTCTCAATAAGGAAGCACTTTATTTGTTTCCAAATTTTTCTGGTTACAGCTACAATATCTTTTCAACAACACATGCATGTGATAAAAAGGATATCAATTTCCTTACTATTTTCTTAAAATTTTTTGAATCTGGTTCACTAAAGTTGGTTAACTGGTAGAGTGCTAAATGGGAGTGCATTTGCTCAGTTGTTATGTGTACTGCACAGGTGTCGATAGTTCACTTGTCTCCAACCAGTGTTAACCCTGTTTGTGCGGAGTTAGTACATTGGTGAGTCTGACAGTTGCTCGTCATTGTTCCGTGGTTCTCTCAGTGCACTCTGGCTTCCACCACCTTTAAAACTGTCCGACACAAGGTAACCCTGGCTGTGAAAAGTGTCATTAAATCCAAATAAAGAAAAATATAAATAAATAAATAAATAAATAAATAAATAAAATAATAGTGCAAAATTATTTGTGAAAGTTTATTTGTAACATGAGTATTTTTTTTTCAAGATACAATGCTACCAGAAAGCAGAGCCTTTGTTTAGAAAGATTTTTTTCATCAATAATTGTTTTGTTACTATTTATTGGAGAGTGCCAACATGTATTCTCCAATAAACTGTAACAAAACAATTTTACATGGACATTTTTTGTTTTACTACTATGCAAACAACAAGCTAAAGCACGCAGTGTAAAGCCTCTACAGTGGCTTTCAGCACTTTTCAGTAGAGCCCTGATAGTGACTTCCAGCACTCTATTAGTTAATTCTTTACCTAACTCAGTGGAAGTCAACACTTACAAAAGGAAGAATTCTTGAATAACTTTAAATTTTAATTTTTGCCCCCACATTACTGTACAGTACCGTTGCCGTGGACTGGTCAATTTCCACGGGTGGGCAATATTTCCACGGATGCAATAATATATTCCAAACACTCATTATAGGAATAATCTTCAAAAATTTAATTAATGAAGCACCGGGTACAACCCGGTGTTTCATTAATTACAATTTTGCTGATCAGGATTTTTATTACCTGGTTAACGCATGCATGGACATCACTGTGGATTTCAACTAGTCGGTAGCGACTGTACTGTATATACTGCCAAATTTTCATTTCTATCATCTCCATGAGAACCCTAGGAAGTGAAGGAGTGCCAGTTTATGTGGTAAACAAGCCCTGTTTTAGTGGTAAAATGGGAACTGGTAATCAATGCCTGGGGATGGAAGTTCTCCAAAATGGGCAACATGGATATAAACGATTGGCTGGACTATACTTTATATCCATGTTTGAAATCACGATTAGCTGTTGTTCAGAAATATGTGATCTTAAATTGGAAAGGCAAAGACATGTGACAAATTTTGATTACCAAAAATAATTTAGCAGTCTGCCAGTTTTAGAAAGAAAAGTAAGTTTAAGTAAAATGGGACCTGGTAACCAATGCCCGGGGGTGGAAGTTCTCTAAAATGGGCAACATATGTGTCAGCGTCGACTAAACATGACTTTATCTCTCTTGTCTGCAAGTCCTTAACCCTTAAGGGCCTAGAAATTTTTTACATATTTTTTTTTGCTGCACTATGACAGTTTACATCCTATGACATAGGTGTCAGTGTCGACTAAACATGACTTTTTCTCTCTTGTCTGCAAGTCCTTAACCCTTAAGGGCCTAGAAATTTTTTACATATGTTTTTTTGCTGCACCATGACAGTTTACATCCTATGAAATAGCTGCTGTTTTTTGACAAGTCTTGGCTGCCTATATAAGGCAGCCAAGACTTACCTAAAAACAGCTACCAAAGTGGTTTGAATGCTGCAGTAATGATTAGCCATTGTGCAGAAATATGTGATCTTAAATACCAATAAATAAATAATTAACTTGCGAGGGCATACATGGTAGAAAACTTTCCTCAGAATAGTAGTAGCATTGTTATTGAAGATGAACATTTCAATATCAGCTGTTGATGTTTTCTATATTTTTATACTGTACCAATGACCCAGACTTAGCTGGTGCTAACTCTTAAATTCTAGGGCCAAACACAAATATTACCCCCCAATCCCCAAAATTTGCATCTAAAACCGAAAATTACATGTCCTATATGGTCCTCCATACCTTCCTCCACTGCGCATGCGCAGTGTCAAGGAGGTCTCGAAATTGGCGCCAAAAGTAATTCTTTGTTTGGCCCTTCATCAGTTCACATCTGACTGATATTTGTGCTTGTAAATCTCAGTTTAAATGATGCCAGACACATAAATATGAGAGAAATGGTGGATCTAAAGAGGAAATAGAAGGATGAGAGGAAAATTCAGTGGCAGGAAATAATCAGGGCTGTAACTTAAAATTTGTTATGAAATTATGTTATGTTCCCTAATTTCGAGGCATGAGCCTGTTGTTATCATTCTTGCTATGAAAGTTCCACTGCTTGATCAGTGTTGCCTCTCTCCCTTTCCTTTATTCCCCCCTTGCTATTCTCCCATGCTTTTGGCATATTTTCTGTAATATTATTACTAAAATTTCTTGGGAGTTTTGGCTTTGTAACAGAATGAATTTCTGTTCTTTTCCCCATGTTGACGTCCTCACCCTTGGGTGTTTAGGCGTTGTGATCTGCATCTACCATTTGATGTTCTGCAGTTTCTTCTATGGAAATCTCTGTTTTGCATCAGATAGTGTTTAAATTGGTAACTGATTTCGGGCCATGTTTATCAGTGCCTGGAGTCATGTTTCTGGTTTTTGTACAACTTCTTGTTTACATTGACAACGGTTACTGCTGATAGTGATTTCTTGACTTTACATTAGTTTAGACATAGCAAGATACATTAATATTGTATATAAGTGTTGCATTAATTTTTTGAAATGTTTTAAAAAATTTTGTCCACACCTAGGCTTTTTTGGGATCCATTTGGGCTCGTTATTCCCATTGGGAACTTGGGCTCTTCTGAAAAATTTTTTTTTTTGAAAATTATTTTCTTTCAAAGATTGTAATGGATTATGTTATATTATGTATCTTTATTTCAAGGGATAGTGCGACTAATATGACTGTGTATTTTTTATTGATGAAAAAATATTTTTTATTTATAATGCGAGGATATCTTCCTCTAATTCTCAGGTTCAATGTATTCGCACTAATTCCTGCTCTGTGTGTGTTGATTGAAATGACAAGGTTGGAGGTGTGTGTCACGATATTGTGTTTGCGGGGAGGGGTCCATACCGGTCCTCTCTCCGTAGGGTCACTCTATATTATCATTTTAATTTTCAGAATTCAGAGTGATGTTTTCGTGATGTCTTCAACAAGTGTGTCTCCATCGTTGCAGTGTTAGGGCTAGCGGCTAAGAGTTCAGGGTAATACGACAATTGCCGAAGAGGTCCCTAGTAGGATCGAAGGCATTGATCGTCCGCTAGTCCGCCCGGTGTAGCGACCATTCATCGAATGGCTCGGCAGCCGGGTTTGTCCATTACGGTTCTGGGAAGCAGTGTGGGTGATGCGAGCACTATAAACTTGGAACGTGCACACCCAGCAACGACGGATCCGAGGATAGTACAGAGGAAGCCTGTCAGTCTAGTAGCTAGCTTGTCCAGGTCTATCCGGACCGCGAGCGAGAGAGGCCCCCTCTCTCTTACAACTACATTTGAGCCGCAATGTTGTTGTATGTTTGTTTGTTAGTCGGAACATACGGCCAATCCTCCTGTTCGGGACATTCCGTCACATACACAGTCCGAACTGGCTGTGTTATGGGCTTCCTCATACTCATGTCAACACCCACCACTGCACCTTGGCTTGTGACCACAGAGTTCCAGGGGATGTTCGCATATTATATAAATGCAGGAATGAACGTTCCTAGAGCTCCTGCTTTGCCGACCAGGGAATATTGTCGACCAGGTTACTTCATCTGTTAGCCAAGGATATGAGGTCTTTCCTGATGGAACGTTCGCATATTATATAAATGCAGAAATGAACGTCCCTGGATCTGCCAGTGGATATTATGTAAATCACGGCTCCACAGGCCTCATTCAGGAATAAGAATGCAGTGATTTTCTGTGATGTCTTCAAAAAGTGTGCTTCCATCGTCACAGTCAAATGAAGAGCTAGCGGATAAGTGCTCATGATATTACGTCAATTGCCTAAGAGGTCCCAAGTAGGATCGACGGCTTTGGCGTCTGCTAGCTCGCCTGGTGTAGCGTCCATTCATCGAATGGTTCGGTAACCGGGTTCGTCCGTTGCAGTCCAGGAAGAAAAAAGGGTGATGCGAGCACTATAAAATATACTACATGCACACCCAGTGACGATGGATACGAGGAGGGTACGGAGGAAGCCTTTAAGTCCGGTTCCTAGCTCATCCAGGTCCACCCGGGCTGCGAGTGAGAGAGGTCCCTCTCTCGTACAACAACATCTGAGAACAGATGTTGTGGTATAAATGTTTCTCATTCGGAGCATACGTCCACCACTCGGGATGCTCCGTTATATAGACAGTCCGGAGAGACTGCTCTAATGGCTTCCTCATCCTCACGGCAGCGCACACGACAGCACCTTGACTATGTGACCACTGTTATCTAGCCAGTCTCGCCGACCAAGGATTTCTCGGCGACCAGGTCACGCCATCCGGTAGTCAGGAATACGAGGCCTATAGACTCCGGACGTTCGCATAAGAAATATGCAGGAGTTAACGTCCTGGGAGCTTTCAGTGGCTAAGTAACGTTAGACCGCTGCTCCACAGGTCTCCGTAACGGACGTGCTATTTCAAATAGCACAAATTATCGCAGCATCCCAGCAGATGACAGAATCTCTGTCGGATACCGAGGAGTTGGTTTTTTCCCTTTCGGAACAACATAAAGTTGCCGTAGTTATCATCCGGCATTATCTTTCAGAAGTTGTTCTGTCGGACCAAAAGGCTGCGATGCCGGATAAGAAACTGTTAGCGTCACTGGACACGGAATAATTTTATCGGTTTAGGGACATCGTCCCAGAGTTTCCGACACAGTCCAATAATGTCACAAGAACATTTGAACTATTGTAGGACGCTATATATAAGCTTGCTACCAAAATGAGCAAGTCAGGTTTCTTATCGGCGAGTGCTCTATATCTGCCTTTCATCAATTCAAGGAATAATTTCGAAACGGCAGGACAGCATCCCAGCAGATGACAGAATCTCTGTCGGATCAGGATTTATCCGACGACGCTGGGTCGGTACGCTCCACTGAAGCATCAGGTACGGATGACCGAGAATTTCAAGTGGTCCGACAGGATGGCAAAGGGATACCGAGGAGTTGGTTTTTTCCCTTTCGGAACAACATAAAGTTGCCGTAGTTATCATCCGGCATTATCTTTCAGAAGTTGTTCTGTCGGACCAAAAGGCTGCGATGCCGGATAAGAAACTGTTAGTGTCACTGGACACGAAATAATTTTATCGGTTTAGGGACATCGTCCCTGAGTTTCCGACACATTCCAATAATGTCACAAGAACATTTGAACTATTGTAGGACGCTATATATAAGCTTGCTACCAAAATGAGCAAGTCGGGTTTCTTATCGGCGAATGCTCTAAATCTGCCTTTCATCAATTCAAGGAATAATTTCGAAACGGCAGGACATGGCATACCGAGAGTTCCTCTGCATCTAGACGATCAAGCCGAAGATCTAGAATGATCTATACCGTCGTCTGTGTCAATTTCAACCGCGATGTTGGAAACGACAATAATGTCTAACAGAGTTATCTTAGATGCATTATCGTATGCAGATCACCTTACTAAAGCGTTTTCATTACGCCTTGAAGGGAAAGAATTCCAGGATGTACTATCTTCCTTAAGAGTTCTTTCAAGGGCAATAGCTTATTCCACGTATAACTCCGCCCTTTCAGTGGCAAATCTGGAGTAGGTTAGACGTGACGCGGCCCTAGCAACATCCACACGCGTGGATGGTAAGGTTTAAAACTCTCTCAGAGTCGCTTCGGTCTTCGGAGAGCTTCTCTTCGACGGCAAGCTTTCAGCTATCTATGATCAGATAACTAAGAAAGCTTCGGATTCTCTGCTATTCAAATCCGCTTCTAAAAAGTCGGATACAGCAGAAAAGAGTAAGGCAGGCACTTCTAGGACAAGTACGCCCAAGAAAAGTTCCTATAGAGGTTCCTATGCGTCCTCTAGGTCTTATTCTAGAGACCGTTAAGGCAGCGACTCACGTGCAGGACGTTATTCTGGCCGAGATAACCGGTCTAATGTCCCTAGGTCGACGGGGCGAGGTGCGGGTCGTGGAGGACGTAGTTTCTCCTTCCGCAAGCCTCGCAGGTCCAGGAGGTGATGGTATGAACCTCTATCGTGTTCCGGTAGGCGGAAGATTGTCGAGTTTTATAAACAATTGGGCGTCAATTACGGACGACCCCTGGGTTCGAGGGGTAATTTCGGAAGGACTAAGAATATCCTTCAAACGAAAGCCTCCATTAACGCGAAGTCCAAAATGGACTCAGCTTCCGTCAAATCCGTAGAAAAGAGACGCTCTTCTATCAGAAGTACAGTCTCTTCTGGAGAAGAACGCGGTAGAGGTCGTAGAAGACCAGGAATCACCAGGTTTCTACAGCCATCTGTTTCTGGTTCCGAAACCAGACGGCTCGTTCCGTCCAGTCATAGATCTGAACTGGATAAACAAGCTGATCGTCGCTCCGAAGTTCTATATGGAGACAATTCGATCAGTCAGAGCGAGTATTCTAGTGAACGACTATGTTACAAGCATAGATCTTAAGGATGCGTACTTTCACGTCATGGTACATCTGACATTCAGAAAGTATCTACGCTTCGCAGTCCTAGGAGTTGTATATCAGTTCCGAGCGATGTGCTTCGGTTTGAACCTAGCGCCCTGGGCTTTCACTCAAATAATGAACTCGGTAATGATACATTTCCGAGCTCATTCGTCTGCGGTAACGTCGGCCTACCTGGATGACATTCTTCAGAGGTACGGCAACGAGTTAATGCTTCAGAACGATGTGCAGAATCTGCTTCTATTACTCCGACATCTCGGTTTTATAATAAACAAGGAGAAGTCGGATCTGGTGCCGTCCAAGTCATTCACCCACTTGGGAATGAGCTTCGAGACGCACAACAATCTCGTTCGTCTGCCGTTAACCAGAGCAAAATTAATCAGTTGTTACGCTCGCTATTGTCTTCACTCAGACAAAGTTACAGTGAGAGAATTCATCAGACTGATAGAGTTGTGTGGAGCTGCCGCGGATTTTATTCCAATGGGGCGGCTACGCACTTGTCCTCTCCAAATCTTTTTGACTCAAAAAGAACAGAGTTGGAGGGTGAAGATTCTTTCGCTCGTTACGTTCATCCTCTTGTAAGTCAAGTGAAACAGATTCAGACTTGGGCAGATATTCAGTGGTTTATTCAGGGAAATAACTTCCACTGCAATTGCCGGATCCGAGTTTTACAGTTTTGACGGATGCCAGTTAAATAGGTTGGGACCCAACATTGGGCCCTACGGTTTTTAAGTGCCAGGGTCCTTGGGATCCGTAGTTCCTAATCAAGCACATAAACATCAGGAATTGATGTTATTTTGGCTTGCGTTAAATCATTGCATGAATGTTATCCAGATTGCCCACAGGCAATTCTGTCCGACAATTTGACGGTATAAGCGTATTTTCGGAACTAGGGAGGTACTCATTCCATTCTGTTATTCACTGTAACGGAATGAATCCTTCTGTTGGTACTAGAACATCAAGTTCTCCTATCGGTCCGTTGTATTCCGGTCGTCTGAACGTATTAGCGGACTCCCTTTCACGATAGGGCTGCTTGTTGCAGTCAAATGAACTTTTAACGACGAATATTTATATCAGATTTGCTACCTATGAGAGCGGCCAATGATGGACTTATTTGTGACGCATCTCAACAATCAGTTGCAAGTGTATGTGTCAACATGTTCGGATCCTCGAGCGTTTGCAGTTGACACTCTATCCATCTCGTGAGATGGGATAATAGGATATGGGTATCCTCCAGCGCCGTTAATTCTGCAGATATTGCTTAAGTTAAATAATCTCAATGCAATTCTGTTGGTAGCACCTCTGTCTCCACAAAGACCGTGCATTAATCTATTCAGGTGTCTGTTGTGGCTTATGCTGTGGAAGCTTCCTCCACATTTCGGTCCATTCTATAGCTAGATGGATTCTATTAGCTTTCAGTACTGCTTATGATAATATCTTCAACACAGCAGTCTGCGATTAAGATTTTAGCTCTTGAAGTAAGAGTTCTTTCTACTTAAGAGGCTTATGCTAATAGCAATGCTATTACAGTTCTAATGACGGCTGCATATTGGTTTTAGCCTTTCACTTGCACGAATTTATACCTCAAGAGTCCATTTCCAGAGACCGGCATTGTTTAGGTTCGTTATCTGTTGCTCAGAATGTCGTCCACTAAACAGTTGCAACTATAGTTGTGTAGGCTTTTGGTTCCGGCAGTGACTCTGTGCTGCCGCCCTCTTCGCTCTGGAGTATTTGACCCAGGGCAAGGGGAAGGGGGGGGGGGGATGGGTGGGTGTTCCCTTAGGTCACCTGCTTTATAGTGAAAAGCAAGGGAATACCTCCCCTAGAGTCAGTAATTCTAGTCGGTACCGGGATGATTTTTAAAGTGTAAAGATAATTTTTTACTCATCCATGTAATATTTTTAAGTGTACCTCGGTGTGTAGTATTTGTATATGTCACATATCATGCAGACGTTAATATACAATTATCGGTCACTTTTAATGAATTTAAGAGTCTCATTTATCTGGACTACTTTATTTATCGGCTTTCCTTTAAAAATAATTACCATAATGGGTTATACTGGAGGTTAATAGACATCAGTGATGTTATTATGCTCAAGTACAGAATGGTGTTGTGTCTTTCTCGTTTTGATGCAGAATAGAAAGATACATGTAAAGCCTATTTCTCCTTTCTCCTTGAGGGGATAATTCTGTATATATACAGTTGAGTTATTGGATTGCTTTATGTCCTAGGCCCTCCAACCTTTTTACTATTCAGCTAAGTCTGGGTCATTGGTACAGGATAAAAATGTTAAAAAATTTATAGTAATTTATATATTTTTTATACTTACCAATGACCCAGACGGGGATGGCCCTCCCATGAATTGGGAACTCATACCTCCCCGCTGACTACATAACGCTTGTCCAGGCACTGCTTGTTAGAATGACTTTTGGCGTCAATTTCGAGACCTCCTTGACACTGCGCATGCGCAGTGGAGGAAGGTATGGAGGACCATATAGGACATGTAATTTTCGGTTTTAAATGCAAATTTTGGGGATTGGGGGGTAAAATTTGTGTTTGGCCCTAGAATTTAAGAGTTAGCACCAGCTAAGTCTGGGTCATTGGTAAGTATAAAAAATATATAAATTACTATAAATTTTTTAACTTTCTGTCAAATTAATAAACGCAAAGTAATTTCTTTCAAACATTATTCATATCGTATGGCATCATCTCGGGAACTCAGGGTGTCTATTCTGCCAACTATCTGTTTACCAGTTTTTTTTCATAACCAAACTCGAAATTCACATTAATTGCAAACAGGTATTGGGAGGTAGCATTTATACTTATACTAATAATATCTTTTGAAATGAAAAATAATTTGATTTCCTGGTTACCAGTTTTAAGCTGAACAGCCGTGCATTGTGAAGGATGAACTTATTGAGGAAATATGAAAAAAATTTCACACAATACATCACAGTTTTAAAATAAACATTTGTATTTCCTCAGAGGCAATCCCTGATAATTTAAGTTGTTGGTTACCTACACTAAAACAGCACATGTTCTTGATATTATTATACCACCCGCAACGAGTTGGGGGTAAGGGATATACTGGAATTATTTTGTTCATCGATCCATCTGTCTGTAGTCATAATTTTGTCCAGAGATTTCCTCAGAGATTTATGGACCAATCTACTTGAAACTGGTTCACCATCATGAGAACCTGTGCACCTGTGATTATAGTTTCGGTCAGAGTATTTTTGCCAGAATTTTGCCCCTTTTCGTCTTGAAATAACAGCATATAGGCCTGAATTTTGATGTTTATGGGTCAATTTCTTTGAAACTTGGTATGGGTGTTCACTACTGTGGGATCCTGTGTACCTGTGATTATAGTTTCGACTGGACTTTGTTTGCCAGAGTTATGCTCCTTTCATCTGAGAATAATCATGGCGGCAGAGGTATGGATAGGCCCATCTGGAACAGTCGCACCTCTAGTTTAAAAAATTTCTTTACCCTTTTTTGTAATGTGACTAGATGATGATGCTTGCATCAGAATTCTCATTATACCTAAATGTTTTCATTTATTGCCTTGAAAGCCCAGCTTATGACCTCCTTATTGGAGTGAGCTCATCTGGAAAGAGCATGTTCCAATGAGGAGTCATGAGCTGTGTTTTGAAGGCAAAAATTGTAAAAATTTAGATGTTGATTTTAGTGCGTACAGCTGGTCATGTGCAACTATTACATTATGTATATGTTAAAACGTTTCTGGAGAACAGTGTTGAATACCCCCCCAAATCTATATCGGTTATTCAACAACATTTTTGTAGATGACGAGGTATCGATATGTACTACCCCAAGAAAATTAAACTGATGCATTATCCTGCCTCATTGTCAAATTACATGAACAAATTATTTTATGACAGGAACAATGTGATATTTGTCATGGAAGAAAATGTGTTATTGCACATTATTAGCAAATATTTACCAACTTATCCCTTGGCTTATTTAGATGACACATCAAATTTGTGCTGTTTTCATGATTTCAAAGTTAACAAAGTTAACTTTATTTGCATTTTTTCATTGCCTTCATTCTTTCATCCTCTCATGCACTGGAATCATTTCTAGTATTGTTATAAAAATACCTTCAAATTTATTTTTTCATTCTTCTCTTCCTAAATGTAGCTGATGATCACTCATTTGGGGGGATGTTGTAAGATAGTTTTGAGGCAAAAATATAAAAATGTTTATTCAAACATTATTTTAAAAATATATATTGCAGTAATTTTTCTCTAATTATATCATGTTATGAGTTAAAAGATAAACTTACATAATATGAAATAAAGTTAAGTTTTCAAAAGATATAACTGGTATGTGTACTGGTATTTGTATAATATTATTTTCTGCTGAATTTGATTTTTGCTTGAACATTTGAATGTGAACATTTTAAATTTTATTTTTAATGAAAAATGTTTGCCACTTTATTTTTTGATATCCAGGTTTGATGGGTATGTTATATTTTTATCATTATTTGGCCACAGGAATCTAAATTTCTGTTTCTCATGTTCTCACATCAAAATTTTGATGTGCAAATAATCTTCTATGCATCTGAGAGAATTTCATACATTACAGTTGTTAAAAAATATTCAGTTATGTCAGTTTGGTAAGGAAAATTTGGCATATACCCCTTTATTATTCTTTTATCATTTCTCATAGAAATAATAAGAAAGGAATTTGAAAAAAATAAAGACAGCTTTTAACCTTTGAATGTCTTCAACTTTAGCAAACTTTATTCTTGTAAACTTGAATTTTCAATGAAAAAAGTCAAATTGACATTGGTTATCATGTCTATACATGTACAGACTGTCTACAATGCACAGATTGTCTGCAAGTCTTTAACCCTTAACCCTTTGAACACTGGTGGTATCTTCCATGCTAATTAAATGCAAGAAATTAGAAGATTCCATATCCATTATTTGGGGGTAGAGCAATTAATATTTTCAACGTGCAGCCTGAAAATATTAATTGTTCTACCACAAATGTTCACTAAGAAGCCATCCTACTTAATGAAATTATGACGTATCGTGTTCCTGGACTGGAAAAACAGCCTCTCGTGTTGAAAGAGTTAAGGGCCTAGAGATTTTTTACATATTTTTTTTGCTCTACTTTGACAGATTACATCCTATAACTTAGCTGCTGTTTTTTGGTAAGTCTTGGCTGCCTATGTAGGCAGCCAAAACTTGGCTAAAACAGCTACCGAAGTGGTTTGAATGTAACTTGTGAGATAACCCAAAGATTGCATGTAGGGACATCTGTCCTGTTGCAAAAATTGTGATCAAGGTCAGAATTAGGCCCTTAAGGGTTAACGAAACACAATATTGGAAAATTATAAATGAAAGTACAACCTGATCTTAACCCTTTACCCAATGTAATGGCAAAAGCTATCAGCACTATTCACATTAATCACCATTCAATTTTCATTATTTTTAGCTCAACTTTGGCGAAGCCAAATTTGAGCTTTTGTCATGGCCCGTCGTCCGTCTGTCCGTACGTCAACAATTGGATACGGTCCGGGCTAGAGGCCGTATTTATGAACCGATCTTTACGAAACTTCTTGGGTGCCTTTGTTATGACCGTGGGACGAGAACGAGTGTTTTTGGGTGCGGTTCGAAATTCAAGATGGCTGCCAGCCGCCATTTTGTACCGACGATGCAGAAATCTGTTTTTTGTACAGAACTTCCATATGAAAGCTCTGATTTGAATAATTTTTTGTATGAATGTTTAGTACCATGGGATACATCACATATAATACAGGTTTTTTTCTTTACGTAAATTTTGCAAATTAGACTAATTTTGATGTTTTTTGGTGTTACTTTCAGCACTGTAAGTGCAAATGCCAATACGGCTCGGGCTAGAGGCCGTATTTATGAACCGACCTTTACGAAACTTCTTGGGTACCTTTGGTATCACCGTGGGATGAGAACGAGTGTTTTTGGGTCCGGTCCGAAATTCAAGATGGCCGATGGCAGCCATTTTGTACAAAATTAGGTGCAATCAGATTTTTGCACAGAACTTCCATATGAAAGCGCTGATTTGAATAATTTTTTGTGTGAATGTTTAGTACCATGGGATACATCACATATAATACAGGTTTTTCTCTCGTGCAGAAATTATGCAAATTAGATGAACTTTGATTTTTTCAGTGCGACTTACACACAGTAAGTACACATGTCAATACGGCTCGGATGAGAGTCTGTATTTATGAACTGATCTTCACGAAATGTCTTGGGTACCTTTGTTATCACCTTGGGAAAAGAACGAGTGTTTCTGGGTGCGGTCTAAAATTCAAGATGGCTGCCAGTGGCCATTTTGTACCGAAATTAGGTCTAATCAGTTTTTTGTACACAACTGCTATACAGCTCAGACTAGAGGCCATATTTATGAACCAATTTTTACGAAACTTCTTGCGTAGATTTGTTATCACCGTGGGATGAGAGCGAGTGTTTTTGGGTGTGGTCCGAAATTCAAGATGGCTACCAGCAGCCATTTTGTACCAAAATTAGTGCAATCAGTCTTTTGTACAGAACTTCTGTATGAAAGTTCTGATTTGAATAAATTTTTGTATGAATGTTTAGTAACATGGAATACATCACATATTGTAAGGGGTTTTTTTTTCGTGCAGAAATTATGCAAATTAGATGAACTTTGATTTATTCAGTGCTACTTACACAATGTAAGCACACATGTCAATACGGCTGAGGGTAGAGGCTGTATTTATGAACCGATCTTCACAAAACTTCTTGGGTACCTTTGTTATCACCTTGGGACGAGAATTGAGTGTTTCTGGGTACGGTCCAAAATTCAAGATGGCTGCCAGTGGCCATTTTGTACCGAAATTAGGTCCAATCAGTTTTTAGCTCATCTTGACAAAGTCAAGCTGAGCTAATGTCATCGCTCTCTGTCCGTCGTCCATCAACACCATGTTTTGGTCTTCACCTCCAAAGCCACTGGGCCAATTCAAGTGAAAGTTTGTGTGAAGGATGGTCCCAAAGGGGCATTTCATTTTTGTTCAACTCAGTATGCCCAGCCCCATAGGGAGGGAGTGGGGGAAAATGCTCCAAAATATTTTTAAAATCTTCTTCTCAAGAACCAGTGTGTTCAATGACTTGATATTTGCTATGGAGCTTCCATATGAGGTGTAGAATCAAGTTTGTTCAAACGAAGTTCGTGAAGTAATATTTGGCTTTGTAATAGGAGGGGTAAGATTTTTGGCCCCGCCCAAAATTTCTATTTTCTGAACCGATGGTCCGGTATGAACCAAATTTGGTTTGTGGTAGTATTGGGTCATAAGTACTTGACCTATGCAAAAAAAAAAAAATCCTGCATCCCCATGGGAACCCTGGTAGCTAAAAACAGAAATATTTCAAATGCCCTTATTTCCCAAACCCCACGGAACAGAGAGCTTTTATTTGGTATGAAGTATCCTTATGACCAGTAGAATTGAATGGTAAAAAAAAATTTCCATCGGTTATGTTAGGGTGTTCTGTAATGGGCATCGAAAAAATGCTGAGTCAGCCATATTTGCAAAAATTTTAAAAAATCTTTTCTCCAGAACCAATCATCAGAATCTTTTGATATTTGATATACAGCATTCATAGGGGGTCAGATAAAAGTTTGTTGAAATAAAGCTCATTGGTTCATATTTGGGCTCTCTACAGGAGCCCGAAGTTTTAACATAGGGTAATATGGAGAATATTCTTTAAAAATCTTCTTCTTCAGAACCACCAGTCAGAATCTTTTAATATTTGGTATACATCATTGTCATGAGGGTCAGATTCTAGATTGTTCAAACCAAGTCCCTAGGTTAATATTTGGGCTTCCTACGGAAGCCCAAATTTTATCTTTGTTCAATATGGAGGGTAATTTAAAAAAATCTTCTTCTTCAGATCCATCAGTCAGAATGCTTTGATATTTGGTATGCAACACCTCTATGGGGGTCAGATTCAAGTTTGTTCAAATCAGATCCCTAGGTATATATTTGGACTCACTATGGTAGCCCAAATTTTTACTTAGTGCAATATGAGGAAATTTCTTTAAAAATCTTCTTCTTCAGATCCACCAGTCGGAATACTTTTATATTTGGTATGCAACATATCTAGGGGGGTCAGATTCCAGGTTGTTCAATTCGAGTGCCTAGGTTAATATTTGGGCTCCATATGGGAACATGAAATTTAACTTAGTACAATATGAGGGAATTTCTTCAAAAATCTTCTTCTTCAGATTCACTTGTCAGAATGCTTTCACATTTGGTATACAACATCTCTGGGTGGGGGTGGGGGGGGGGGGGTGGGGGTCAGATTCAAGTTTGTTCAAATCGGATCCATAGGTTAATATTTGGGCTCGCTATGGTAGCCCAAATTTGAACTTAGTGCAATTCGAAGAAATTTCTTTACAATTTCTCTTCTTCAGATCCAACAGTCAGAATGCTTTCATATTCGGTACGCAACATCTCTAAGAAAGTCAGATTTAACTGTGTTCAAATTAAGAGCCTGGGTTAATATTTGGGCTCTCTATGGGAGCCGGAATTGGCCATTTTGCTGAAGAATTAAAAATTTTGTATTCAGTACCCTCTAGAGGTACTAAGATTAATCCACATAGGTTGTATCAAGGGGCTTCATAGAGGAGCTCTACATTTTACTTATGATCAACTGAAGAAAAGGCATGATGCCCAGATTATTTTTGTCACTCTTGAGGGACTCAAGGATTGAGAGTGTAGCCTATGGAGATGGCTTGCTTAATGTAGACTCATTCTTGGACTCTGTTTAAATTGTGTTCTGTACAAGATGAGCGCTTCAGGCCCGTGGGGCCTCTTGTTTGTCACAAGTTCTATACAGCTCATATTTATGAACTGATCTTCACAAAACTTCTTGGGTACCTTTGTTTTCACATTGGGACAGGAACGAGTGTGTTTTGGGGTGCCTTTGTTATCACTGTGCTTGAAAACAAATATTTTGGGGTTCAGTCAGACCCACTCTGGGACTCAAAAGATTTCTAGTTTAGCATCTGACTGTCACCCACCTTTACAATACTTTACCTATACATTTGTTACAGGCAACGGTCAGTATTTATGTACAGACCGTTACAATACTTTATATGTACCTTTGTTATCAGGTCATTACCTAGATGTTTGTCATTGCTGTGTCACATACTATACATGTACATGTCTTTGTCTTGACAAGTTGAGCTATAGTGTCATTGACACTTTCATTTTCAATTTTGTCTCAAAAACATAGCTTATGACCCCTCTTTGGAACAAGTTTGTTCCAGCAAGAAGTCATATGGTAAGTTTTTTGATGCAAAAAATGAATATATTTAGTCATTCAAGAATTTTGTTTGCAAGTCTCTCTGCCTTTTGTGTTAGGTAAAGGATTGAAAAGTTGAAGGCATGTCATGCAAAGGAAGTTTGGTTTCATTTGTACATAAGTTTGGGAAGAGTAACATGAGAAACAGACACTCAATATATTTTTTTATGGCTTTGGTCACATTTTTCTTTGAACTGGAATGGAGCAAGTAAACTAATTATCCAACAAAGCAGTCATCAGTTTTACTCAGTTTATTATGAAAAATTGAGGTTTATTTTCCTTTTCTTTCACAGAATGTCATTGGCATCTGTAAGAATGTATTCAGAGTGAGGCAAACAAGGCCTCAGCATATTAAACATTGTGGTCTTAGTTTTCCACCTGTGACAAATTTGCATTTTTTATGAAAAAAACCTACAAGACCTATATGTTATTGGTATAAAAATATTTTGGATATTTGTGTAACCATCTCCAACTCAGATTAATCCAAGTGAACATCTTTAACTTGTCGAATGCTAGAAGGTTGAATGCTAGAAGCCACTGTCATGGGTCTACTGAAAAGTGCTGGAAGCCACCATAGTTGATTTACACTGCTGTATTAGCTTTCTGTTTGCACAACAGTAGAAGATACAGTTTTTATATAAAATTGTAACAAAAACAATTATTTATGAACAAAATTTAGCTAAACTAAGTTTACTCTTACTGACAGCTGTTATCTCTTAAAAAAATACCCATATTTCAAATCACCATTGGGAAATAATTGAGCACTCAAACAGTTAACACTTTACGTATCACGAAAGTCAGGCGACATTTGCAAAGAAAATTCTCGAATAACTATTTTTTAAAATTTTTTGCGTCAAGAACTTAGCTTATGACTCCTCATCAGAATGAGCGCACTTGAGCTCATTCCAATGAGGGGGTCATAAGGTGTGTTTGTGAGACAATAAATGTAAAATAATAAAAATTGAATGATTTTTTGTGAATAGTGCTGCCTGGTTTTGACGGTTATGTTGGTTAAAGGGTTAAGGGCACTTAGATTAATATGAGTTGAAACCTGGATGATCAATTGTGCAGTTGTAATATGGAATGCTGGAAGAATGATAATATAGTTGTCACTTGTCTAACTTGAATGGTAGGTATGAAGCATGTTCTGGTGATGGTATGGTTGCTCTGCATGCAAATGCTTTCTTTGTGATGTTGTGATGTTCTCTTTCAGCAGTGAATTCATTCGACATGTAAAACTGTATTCTAGTATTTTTGTATTAAATGTTTGATGCAAATTAAAACCCCAGGAATCCTGGTGTGCATTATGACTATAGTTTTCTGTTACCTTTTTACACAGCACAAATAACGGACAATAGCTGAAAAATTCTTTTCTGCAATAATTTAAAATTTTAATTTTTGCCTTTTCTTGATAAAATTTTGAATGGCAGTTTTTGTGAATTATGCTATTTGAATATGGCTGTTACATAAGCTAAAGGTTTAATATTTTGGGACTAGGTAAAAATGTCTTCCAGGAATAGTTGGATATTGAAAGGTTCTGTCTGCTATGATACAAAAGGTTTTTTTTTGTCCCTGCAGGGAAGGGATATAATAAAAAGCTTTCACCATCCATTCTTCCATCCCTCATTCCTGGCACATATCAGAATCCAATGTACGCCAAGCTCTCTGTAGCAGTTGCTGTTCTTTTTGAACTAGCTGCTTTTAACCCTCAAGTCCTCACACAGCCACACACTGCCCCTTTTATATTGCTCTGAAAAATTTGTCCCAAGAGTATTCTTCCCTCTACTGGTAGGATACTTTGATCTTGACTGTGTTTTTATATCATTGTTGGATGCCTTCCAGGCATCCAGCAATAATGTAAAAATGCTGTCAATTCATCTGCAGCTGTTTACATGTATATACGGTAGTTATTAACTGAAAATTAATCTGAGGACTTAAGGGTCAACTATTCAGTTTCATTTGAGAACAGCTTGTTTGATCTCAAACTTCAGTGTACCTATAGTCTGGGTACTTTTGAGATTTCTGAAAAAAATGTTCACATCTCTATCCAACTCATTATTGGGGCTTTAAATATTAACCTGGTAACTATGTTCTTGAATTTCTTCTAATTTCACCTCATACAGTACAGTTGCTGTGGACTGGTCATATTTCACGTGTGGGCAGTGATGTCAATGCATGCATTTACGAGGTAATAAAAATCATCACAGCAAAATTTTAAGTAATGAAGCACCGAGACCAACTGGTGTTTCATTAATTAAATTTTTGGTGATAATTCCTATAATTAGTGTTTGGTATCTAATATTATTGTGTCCATGGAATTATTGCCCACCTGTGTAAAATCATGAATTATCTTGAAGAGAAATTCATTTAGAGTCTGAGATCAAGAAATCATTGATAACAGGGCTACTCTTACTCCTAGGCTTTTATCTTACAACAAGAATGTATTTTCCCCGAATACAAGTGAAAACGTCCAGACAAAATGCAAATCTGTATTGAGGGTAGCAACCACCCAACGGGTGATCATTCAAATAAAAAAAAGAATGTTTTTTTTACCTGCACTAATAGATAACAGTAATTAAATGATAAATAAATCACCAACTCTGCGAAATAAATTAGACTGGATCATTTTTTTGCCATGATAATATTTTTATTTAGAGCTACCATGTATTCAACCTGAAAAGAAAAACAAAAAAGCACGCAGCTAAAACACTACTATAAACTTTTGCGGTTACAGTACAAGTGGAACAATGAATGGGGAATACATCATGCACAACTCAAGAACATAGGGCCCTGTGAATCACATCTGTTATTCAAAATCAAATTGACCCTCAATTCGAATTGGAGGCATCTTGAAAATGGCCGATGAGGGTTGGGGGGGTGCTATAAACATAATTTGTTCCGACTGTGATGGCTCATGTCACGACTGATGAAATAATCCAACTACATCATCAAGGCATGCAATCGTCAAAGGCATGCCTTGTTGATGCAGTTGGAATATTACACTGTCAGGATTATAGTTCACCATCAGCATTGCTTCTAAACTTTAAATTTGCATTTAACAGTAGTAGGGATTAGTGATACCGGAATTAGCATGGTTGGTGGCATGAGTTCAGATGTTATTTATGTTAATGTAGAGGAAGTTACACTCAGTCTTTTAATTTCAACATTATTTATGTACAATTTCCATCTGTACTATTCGTTTTGTGATATGCATGTCAAGAAGACAATTTCGAATCAAACCGAATACCGACTTAAGACTCAAAATTGAATCGAATCTCAAAGCTTCGCTGGGCCCTACAATGATGTCATGTTCTTTGAGTGATTGTCAAAATATATGCCAACAAGTTAAGTAAGAAGGCAATATTGTAAGAAAAATTAACTATAACCACCAAGTGGTTTCTGAGAGGGTGTATTGAAGTCTAGACCTCACCTCTGAGTCGAATATTGACTCATCCTAATGGGCTTGTCAGTATATCACCAAGCCTGAAATAAGCAGTCTGTCATTTGCAGAATGAGGTCCCTAGAGGGTGAATGTGCTGATGCTATCCCATACAGTGGGCCAATGTATCTTCTGGGTACATCTTTCTGTTTAGATTTGAGACCTTGATTCAGATTGAGGTTCACAGAGGGTATTTTTAGTGATGCTACCCTGCTGTGCAGGGTAGCATCACCAAATTCACCCTCTGGGGACCTCATTTTGCAGATGACAGTCTGCTAATTTCTGGCTTGTAAATGACTAAGAGACAAGGCTCTAACTTCAGTTCGCATCTCAGAAACCCTCTTGGTTGTAATAACCTATATATATTCTGTTAACAAAAATCAGGGTTGTACCTCTACTAAGTGACATAGAAAGTCTGTAGTGATCAAGAAAATCCACCTGCTGCTATCAGAGATAAAAAAGAACAGTAAGTGACCAGTATTATCCTCATTCTGTGTTGATGTACATTCTTTCATCATGAAAAAATTGATGTGGCAGCAATAGAGAAAATTATTAACCATGGCCAAAAATGATCGTGTTGTAACTGAAGATAGTTCCTGTGTTCTTTGACCAGTAGTCCAACACAAATTTTGCAAAAGTGAGTGCACATCAATGCATTCTATTTTTAATATCTTGGGAAAACAATATTTTATTATTTTCATATAAGATAATGAAATTGAGTTTGCTTGATGTCATGTAATGTTCTTGTTTCCACTCAAAAAACTGCATACACACTGCATGTCTTCTATCAAAACTACTGTTAAATTCCCTGACCACAAATACCTTGCAAAGTTCTATTAAAATTGATGTGTCTGAAACTTTAACTTCTTGCATGCTGCTGGCAGATTTTCCTGTCCAGGACAGAATTTCTCTTGCCACTGAAATAAGGATAATTTGTGCTCATTTAAACAAATTGGAAAATTGAATGCCTTTTTTCACCAATGATTTCTTGAGTTAAATTTAGTTGAATTTTTCATCAAATCTAGTCATGGCTGCTCTGTAGTAGCCATGACTAGATTTCATTAAAAATATCTTGAAAAGACTCCGTGGGGTAAGAGTTAAATTCTCATCAATCTTGTAGGGTCTTCAAACCAGTACAGTGGAACTCTGTTAATTGAATAACCACTTTGCCAGTGATAAATTATTCAATTAACAGGAGTATTCAATTAACAAGGATTGTGTCACTTTCCTGAATTCTAGAGATAAATTTAGCATGTAAACTATTATATCTTGTTTGACAGAGCTCCATGAGTTCTGTCAAACAAGATATAATAGTTTAAATGCCTGTATTGGATCTTCCAAGGCCAAATAGGTCTATACACAAAGGAAAACTGGGGAGAGTCAGGGTAATATCTCGACAGGTTACAAGATTTTTTATTTAATTAACAGGAGTTTACTCTATAACCTATATTCAGTTAGAAGGTCAGATTTGTACTGGGGATTTGGCAAATGGTTTTGTGTTGAAAAAATTATATTCAATTAACAGGGCTATTCAGTTAAGAGATATCCAGTTAAGTGGGCTCCACTCTATTTGCTTTAGTTATTTATTTATTTCAAACACTATATTACCTGTTTGGCTGATGAGGGAAGATTTTCCTGCCCAGTATAAAAAAATTACTGTGGCTGAGGAGTAATATGTTCCTGCCACTTTTTAGCAAATAAAGCCTGACAGAAATATTAATTTTCTCACAACTAATTTCTTAATGCCAGACTTATTTAAATTACAGCAGCAATGATTTGACGGCTGTATCTCAGAATGTCGAAAATATAAAAATCTGTACCGGTGTGTTTACACAGGAGAACAATAGACTTGAAGCTATAGTCTCTATCTAATCTGGGTCGGGTATTTTGCGGGAAGGGTCTATAACCGTGGGGAATAACCATGGGTGTCTGTTGTGTAATTCTCACTGACGTTTGAATGATTAGTAAAGCTTGAAAAACGTATCTTTGTTTGCTCCCTAATTTTTACCTTTGATTATCTTCAGAAAATTGATATGGATACCAATGACTTGTACATATATACAGTACGTGGAAAGTGTATTATTACTAAATCACCTGTAGAGTGGGGATTCCACCTAAGCAATAATTGTAAATTTGTTGCAAAGCATAACAAACACAAGCAAAGTTCCAATGGCCCTCCGGGTT
Organism: Pictodentalium vernedei; assembly: GCA_031216915.1. Lineage (NCBI taxonomy): Eukaryota > Metazoa > Mollusca > Scaphopoda > Dentaliida > Dentaliidae > Pictodentalium > Pictodentalium vernedei. The sequence goes on along the minus strand of JAUFNR010000291.1, from coordinate 5,566 downwards.
ATACCCGGTGGTCTATTGGCTGAAACATTGCTTGTATTTTTTGTCCACATGAACAGAATTTGAAAGTGATACATTGGGTGATAACTCTACTTGTCGGGTGATTTAGTTACAATCCACTCTCAACATACTGTATATATCTTACACAACTCAGTAAACACAGAAAACCCACCGACTATATCTTTACTATGCGGAAACATCTCACGAGTGACCACTAATTAGATATAAACTATAATTACTATCAAAACAAACTTACCAAGGTGTGCATTTTTGTTTTTCAACGTTTTGAGAACACACCAATTTGACTTTGTAGGGTCAAACTCTATTAAATTACTCATCAAATCAAGTCATGGCAGCTTAATTGCAGCCATGACTTGATGTTATGAGAAATTCAACAAAATACTCAGCTCATTAAAAGTTAATTACAAAATATTTTTCTTTGTTTTAAGCTAATAGATTTTACAAGGATTGGTAAGCAAGTTATGCAACTTGTGTATTAATGCCTCTCCTTGGCCTAATGCTGCAGATATGTGGGATGGCCTCTGCAGCGACAGCTTTGTGGCCTCACTCTTCACGAATACTATGAAGAGTTCTTTAACCTGCACGAATTATCTCTCTCTCTCTCTGCACACTGGACAGCCATTTTATATCCACACCTGATAGGATGGTATGTTGTAACAGCATCAGTCCCACATTTAGTACAGACAGCGTTCAGATACCCTATTTTCTTTTATTGAGGTTGAGGTGTTTTTCAAAATTGTTTTCAAAAATGGTCTTGATCAGTTAAGAAAAAAACTAGACAGAAACTTTCTTGTGGATATCCAACTACTTATATTGGTTTGTTTGTTTGCTTGCTGTTGGTTTGTTGAACATGTGAGTGCTGGCATTAGTTTCAGCCATAATCCAAATCTGATATTTTTTAGGCAGTGATTTTACTCAATTGTGTATATTTTAATGGAAAGATCTCTTGAACCTATTTTCAGGAGACCTCACATGCTTACATTTAACACTCTGCTGGAGTGGAAAATAGGGTGAATGTTGTAATCAGCCCAACATGGAAGTGAAAAATAAATTGAGAGATATGTTTCACTTTTAAAATAATGAACAGTGATTCCCAGCATAGTTAGTTGTAAAATTAGTCAACTGCAGTGAAGATGTAACTGTAGATTGGACATTATATTGTTCAGGATGAGTGGCAGGAATTTAACCTTGTACTCCATACAGTATCACATTTCAAGTAATGTTTTAAAAAAAAATGTCTAATTTGATCTAACACTTCAAGGTCGAATTCAAAGTTTGTCATTTCTTATCACCAATAAACTGGGACACATTAAAGTTGCAGACATAAATAACTTAACTAAATTGAGGTTAAAATATCTTTGCAATGATTTCTTAAATTGAGGTTAAAATATCTTTGCAATGATTTCTTTTCATTGCCAAGGCCTGAGTAGAAACCATTTCTGAATTAATTATTGTCAAGCAAGTTGAAAAAATTAATAAAAATTAATAAAACATATCCAGCCCTTTAACTGGTTGTGTTGGAGAAGACACGGTCATGGCTCCATTGAAAGTGCTAGAGTAGTTGTATTCATTAGCTTGATGTTTGCTCAGCAGTAGAAGAAACAATTTTTAATTAAAATTTTTTTGTTGCAAATTATTGGAGAATTATTTATGAACAAAATCTTGATAAACTGAGGCTACTCTTTCTGGTAGCATGGTTTCTTTGAAAATAAAAAATACCCATGTTTCAAATTACATTTGAGAAATAATTTAGCACTCAACCAGTTAACTTTTCGAGTGATAAATTATTCTTGGTTGTCAAAATATGTTCACATGTCTTTACCTTGTTAAAATTTATTGGAAAGTATCGACAGTCTCCCTTAGATTGTAACAAGGAAAAGCCATGCATTTCCGCTTCAATTTCATAATGATTTCACTTCAAAGATAACACAAAACATTGAACAAAGCCTGTTCGATGACTCCCTTTTTTGAAGATGGCCAACTTGGTCTCATCAAGTACCCAACTTTCAAATCTTTTAGGGTACATTCTTTCCCCACGGGAACCCTGGGAAGTGAAGCAGTGCCTGTTCACTGCGGTCAACAGGCTCTGTTTTACTGGTAAAATAGGACCCAGTCACCAATGCTTGGGAGGTGCAAACCTTCTCTAAAATGGGCAACATAGCTTATTAACGCTCACCCCTGGTCTTGAGTTGATACTCATGTTGTGGTCATGATTAGCCATTGTGCACAAATATGTGACCTTAAACACTCATAAATAAATAAATAGGGTACATTCTAGCAAATTCCACCGGTTCCCCATCTTCCCACCCAAATTTTTTTGTATTTTGCGACAGTAAAAATTAATTAGATTTGGAAGATTTTGGAAAGGTAATAAAATTTATTGAATGTGCTGCATACCCTGAAAATAGGAGATAGAAAATCAGAATTACTAATATCAGATACTCAATTAAACTGAAACATTTTAAGTTCATCTGCCTCCAATGAATATTATATGTTAAAATAAAGCCATACAAGAAAAATGCTGAACATACTATAATTTAGTGTTAATATCTTAGCAGCCCAGTGGGAACCCCGAGACATGAAGCAGTGCTTATTTATTGTGGTAAACAAGCTCTGATTTACTGGTAAAATTGGATGCAGTCACCACTGCTGGTAGCGGAAGTCCTCTAAAAAGAAGCTATTAATTGAAAATAGAATATGTTTTCATTTTTGGAATTCACTAAAAACTATCAACAATCCATTCCAATTAAGCTGAGTTTGAATACTTTTTAGCTCACCTGAGCTTTGCTAATCACTTTCTGTCTGTCTTCCGTCCATTGTCATCCATCGTCGTCCGTCATAAACTTTACATTATCGGCTTCTCACCAACTCCTGGAACAAATTAAACCAAATTTGGTTTGCATATTCCTCATCATATGTCAATTCAAGTTTGTTCAAATAAAGTTGCCACGCCTACAGGGGGCACCACCACCACAAGGTACATAACTCTGATAGCACCCATAAATGTTTTAAAAAATTAAAAAAAAGTCTTCTTCAGATCCACCTATCAGAATCTTTTCATATTTGTTAAACAACATCTCTGGGGGGGGGGGGGGGGGGGGGGGGGGGGGGGGGTTGAGTTTCAAGTTTGTTCAAATTGAGTCCCTGGCCTGGGTTAAGATTTTGGCTCTCATTAGAAATATTTTCAAATGCCCATATTTCCCAAACTGCCTGGAACCGAGAACTCTTAATATTTGCAAAAAAAAAAAAAAATTCTTCTACAAATCCATTGATCAGAATCTTTTGATATTTGGTATTCAGCATCCATGGGGGTGGGGGCAAATACAAGTTTGTTCAAATTAAGTCCCTTGGTTCATATTTGCAGTTAATACAGTAGACCAAGTTTTAACTTAATGCAATGTGGGGAATAATCTTTAAAAATCTTCTTCAGAACCACAGTCAGAATCTTTTCATGTTTGGAATACATCATTGTTATGAGGGGCAGATTCAAGATTGTTCAAGTGATGTCCTTCATTTAATATTTACATCTGTAAGGGGGGGGGGGGCAGCTTCAAGTTTGTTCAAATCGAGTCCCTGGGTTAATAATTGGCCCAAATATTAACTTAGTGAAATATGAGGTAATTTCTTTAAAAATCTTCTTTTTCAGATCCACCAGTCAGAATGCTTTCATATTTGGTATACAACATCTCTAGGGTTGTGGTGAGGGGGGGGGGGGGGGGGGGGGCAGATTCAAGTGTTTTTTCAAATTGGGTCCCTGAGTTAGTATTTGGGCTCTCTATTGGAGCCCAAAATTTAACTTTGTGCAATTTGAGGAAATTTCTTTAAAAATCTTCTTCTTCAGATTCACCACTCAGAATCTGTTCGTGTTTGGAATACAACATCTATAGGAGGGTCAGATTCAGGTTTGTCCAAATCGAGTCCCTGGGTTTATATTTGGGCTCTCCATGGGAGTCCAAATTTTAACTTGGCACAATATGGGGAATAATCTTTAAAAATCTTCTTATTCAGATCCACCAGTCAGAGTTCTTGCATATTTGGTATGCAACACCTTGAGGTGGGTCAGTTTCAAGTTTGTTCAAATCAGTTACCTGGGTAAATATTTGGGATCCCTATGGGAGCCTGAATATGAACTGAGCGCAATGTGAGGAATATAAAAAAAAAATCGCCGTCAGACTCTGAAGTCAGAATGCTTTCCTATTTGGTATACAACATGTCTAAGAGGGTCAACTTTGTTCAAATCGGGTCCCTGAGTTGGTATTTGGGTTCTTTATTGGAGCCAATAGTTCAACTTACTGCAATAAAAGGAAATTTCTTTAAAAATATTCTTTTTCAGATCCACAGTCAGAATCCCTTCATATTTGGTATACAACATCTCTCGGTGTGTAGGTTTCAAGTGTGTTCAAACCTGGTCCCTGGGTTGATATTTGGACTTCCTATGGGTGCCCGAATTTTAACTTAGTGCAATATGAGGAAATTTCTTTAAAAATCTTCTTCAAATCCATCAGCCAGAATCCTTTCATAGTTGGTATACAACATCTCGGGGAGGGTCAGATTCCAATTTGTTCAAATCGAGCCCCTGTGTTATTAATTTGGGCTACCTATGGGAGCCTGAATTTTAACTAAGTACAATATGAGGAAATTTCTTTTAAAATCTTCTTCTTCAGATTCACCAATCAGAATCCTTTCATATTTGTTATTCATCTCTAGGTGGGTCAGATTCAAGTTTGTTCAAATTGGGTCCCTGTGTTAATATTTTGGCTCCCTATTTGAGCCCCAAGTTTAAATTAGTGCAATGTGAGGTGATTTCTTTAAAAACTTTCTTCAGATCCACCAGTCAGATTTTTTTCGAATTTGGTATATGACATCTCTAGGGGGATCAGATTCAGTTTGTTCAGTTTGAGTCTCTGGCTTAATATTTGGGCTCTGTGGGTGGGTGTGAGGGGGAGGGGTGGTGGCAGGGGGAGCATGTTAGGTTCAGGTTTGTTCAAATTCATTCCTTAATGTTTTTAGCTCACCTGAGCGAAGCTCAAGGGGAGCTTTACTAATCACTTTCTGTCCCTCGTCTGTCCGACGTCCATCTGGCGTAAACTTTAGATTATCGACTTCTCCTCACAAACTCCTGGACTAAATTAAACCAAAGTTGATGTGCATATTCCTCATCATATGTCAATTCAAATTTGTTCAAATAAAGTTGCCACGCCCACAGAGTGCACTACAAAGGGCATACCTCTGATACCACCCATAAAAAAACCCAAAAACTTCTTCTTCAGATCCAGTGGTCAGAATCTTTTCATATTTTGTATACAATATCTCTAGGGGTGAGGGGGGGGGGGTGGTTGGAGGGGGCAGATTCAAGTTTGTTCAAATCGAGTCCCTGGGTTAATATTTGGGCTCCCAATTGGAGCCCGAATTTTAACTTAGTGCAATACGTGAAATATTCTTTAAAAATCTTTTTCTTCAGATCCACCAGTCAGAATCTTTTCATATTTGGTACACAACATCTATAGGGGTTCAGATTCAAGTTTGTTTAAATCGAGGCACTGGGTTA